>CAUEHS010000418.1:0-80338 GCA_958510865.1 Myrrha octodecimguttata
TTTTCACCAATCATTCCTCTTCACAATCCAGAATAACGTTCCAAAAATAAAAAGTCTAACTTTCGAAACAACTGAGATACAGGGTGTTCTTCGTCAAATGACAAGTAAAGTATCTTTCGAACCAATGCTCTGATTCGACTGAAATTTTCACCAATCATTCCTCTTCAAAATCCAGAATAACGTTCCAAAAATAAAAAGTCTTACTTTCGAAACAACTGAGATACAGGGTGTTCTTCGTCAAATGACAAGTATAGTATCTTTCGAACCAATGCTCTGATTCGACTGAAATTTTCACCAATCATTCCTCTTCACAATCCAGAATGACGTTCCAAAAATAAAAAGTCTAACTTTCGAAACAACTGAGATACAGGGTGTTCTTCGTCAAATGACAAGTATAGTATCTTTCGAACCAATGCTCTGATTCGACTGAAATTTTCACCAATCATTCCTCTTCAAAATCCAGAATAACGTTCCAAAAATAAAAAGTCTAACTTTCGAAACAACTGAGATACAGGGTTTTCTTCGTCAAATGACAAGTATAGTATCTTTCGAACCAATGCTCTGATTCGACTGAAATTTTCACCAATCATTCCTCTTCACAATCCAGAATAACGTTCCAAAAATAAAAGTCTAACTTTCGAAACAACTGAGATACAGGGTGTTCTTCGTCAAATGACAAGTATAGTATCTTTCGAACCAATGCTCTGGTTCGACTGAAATTTTCACCAATCATTCCTCTTCACAATCCAGAATAACGTTCCAAAAATAAAAAGTCTAACTTCCGAAACAACTGAGATACAGGGTGTTCTTCGTCAAATGACAAGTATAGTATCTTTCGAACCAATGCTCTGATTCGACTGAAATTTTCACCAATCATTCCTCTTCACAATCCAGAATAACGTTCCAAAAATAAAAAGTCTAACTTTCGAAACAACTGAGATACAGGGTGTTCTTCGTCAAATGACAAGTAAAGTATCTTTCGAACCAATGCTCTGATTCGACTGAAATTTTCACCAATCATTCCTCTTCAAAATCCAGAATAACGTTCCAAAAATAAAAAGTCTTACTTTCGAAACAACTGAGATACAGGGTGTTCTTCGTCAAATGACAAGTATAGTATCTTTCGAACCAATGCTCTGATTCGACTGAAATTTTCACCAATCATTCCTCTTCACAATCCAGAATAACGTTCCAAAAATAAAAAGTCTAACTTTCGAAACAACTGAGATACAGGGTGTTCTTCGTCAAATGACAAGTATAGTATCTTTCGAACCAATGCTCTGATTCGACTGAAATTTTCACCAATCATTCCTCTTCACAATCCAGAATAACGTTCCAAAAATAAAAAGTCTAACTTCGAAACAACTGAGATACAGGGTGTTCTTCGTCAAATGACAAGTATAGTATCTTTCGAACCAATGCTCTGATTCGACTGAAATTTTCACCAATCATTCCTCTTCACAATCCAGAATAACGTTCCAAAAATAAAAAGTCTAACTTTCGAAACAACTGAGATACAGGGTGTTCTTCGTCAAATGACAAGTATAGTATCTTTCGAACCAATGCTCTGATTCGACTGAAATTTTCACCAATCATTCCTCTTCACAATCCAGAATAACGTTCCAAAAATAAAAAGTCTAACTTTCGAAACAACTGAGATACAGGGTGTTCTTCGTCAAATGACAAGTATAGTATCTTTCGAACCAATGCTCTGATTCGACTGAAATTTTCACCAATCATTCCTCTTCACAATCCAGAATAACGTTCCAAAAATAAAAAGTCTAACTTTCGAAACAACTGAGATACAGGGTGTTCTTCGTCAAATGACAAGTATAGTATCTTTCGAACCAATGCTCTGATTCGACTGAAATTTTCACCAATCATTCCTCTTCAAAATCCAGAATAACGTTCCAAAAATAAAAAGTCAAACTTTCGAAACAACTGAGATACAGGGTGTTCTTCGTCAAATGACAAGTATAGTATCTTTCGAACCAATGCTCTGATTCGACTGAAATTTTCACCAATCATTCCTCTTCACAATCCAGAATAACGTTCCAAAAATAAAAAGTCTAACTTTCGAAACAACTGAGATACAGGGTGTTCTTCGTCAAATGACAAGTATAGTATCTTTCGAACCAATGCTCTGATTCGACTGAAATTTTCACCAATCATTCCTCTTCACAATCCAGAATAACGATTCAAAAAAAAAAAGTCTAACTTTCGAAACAACTGAGATACAGGGTATTCTTCGTCAAATGACAAGTATAGTATCTTTCGAACCAATGCTCTGATTCGACTGAAATTTTCACCAATCATTCCTCTTCACAATCCAGAATAACGTTCCAAAAATAAAAAGTCTAACTTTCGAAACAACTGAGATACAGGGTGATCTTCGTCAAATGACAAGTATAGTATCTTTCGAACCAATGCTCTGATTCGACTGAAATTTTCACCAATCATTCCTCTTCAAAATCCAGAATAACGTTCCAAAAATAAAAAGTCTAACTTTCGAAACAACTGAGATACAGGGTGTTCTTCGTCAAATGACAAGTATAGTATCTTTCGAACCAATGCTCTGATTCGACTGAAATTTTCACCAATCATTCCTCTTCACAATCCAGAATAACGTTCCAAAAATAAAAAGTCTAACTTTCGAAACAACTGAGATACAGGGTGTTCTTCGTCAAATGACAAGTATAGTATCTTTCGAACCAATGCTCTGATTCGACTGAAATTTTCACCAATCATTCCTCTTCACAATCCAGAATAACGTTCCAAAAATAAAAAGTCTATCTTTCGAAACAACTGAGATACAGGGTGTTCTTTGTCAAATGACAAGTATAGTATCTTTCGAACCAATGCTCTTATTCGACTGAAATTTTCACCAATCATTCCTCTTCACAATCCAGAATAACTTTCCAAAAATAAAAAGTCTAACTTTCGAAACAACTGAGATACAGGGTGTTCTTCGTCAAATGACAAGTATAGTATCTTTCGAACCAATGCTCTGATTCGACTGAAATTTTCACCAATCATTCCTCTTCACAATCCAGAATAACGTTCCAAAAATAAAAAGTCTAACTTCCGAAACAACTGAGATACAGGGTGTTCTTCGTCAAATGACAAGTATAGTATCTTTCGAACCAATGCTCTGATTCGACTGAAATTTTCACCAATCATCCCTCTTCACAATCCAGAATAACGTTCCAAAAATAAAAAGTCTAACTTTCGAAACAACTGAGATACAGGGTGTTCTTCGTCAAATGACAAGTATAGTATCTTTCGAACCAATGCTCTGATTCGACTGAAATTTTCACCAATCATTCCTCTTCACAATCCAGAATAATGTTCCAAAATAAAAAAGTCTAACTTTCGAAACAACTGAGATACAGGGTGTTCTTCGTCAAATGACAAGTATAGTATCTTTCGAACCAATGCTCTGATTCGACTGAAATTTTCACCAATCATTCCTCTTCACAATCCAGAATAACGTTCCAAAAATAAAAAGTCTAACTTTCGAAACAACTGAGATACAGGGTGTTCTTCGTCAAATGACAAGTATAGTATCTTTCGAACCAATGCTCTGATTCGACTGAAATTTTCACCAATCATTCCTCTTCACAATCCAGAATAACGTTCCAAAAATAAAAAGTCTAACTTTCGAAACAACTCAGATACAGGGTGTTCTTCGTCAAATGACAAGTATAGTATCTTTCGAACCAATGCTCTGATTCGACTGAAATTTTCACCAATCATTCCTCTTCACAATCCAGAATAACGTTCCAAAAATAAAAAGTCTAACTTTCGAAACAACTGAGATACAGGGTGTTCTTCGTCAAATGACAAGTATAGTATCTTTCGAACCAATGCTCTGATTCGACTGAAATTTTCACCAATCATTCCTCTTCACAATCCAGAATAACGTTCCAAAAATAAAGAGTCTAACTTTCGAAACAACTGAGATACAGGGTGTTCTTCGTCAAATGACAAGTATAGTATCTTTCGAACCAATGCTCTGATTCGACTGAAATTTTCACCAATCATTCCTCTTCACAATCCAGAATAACGTTCCAAAAATAAAAAGTCTAACTTTCGAAACAACTGAGATACAGGGTGTTCTTCGTCAAATGACAAGTATAGTATCTTTCGAACCAATGCTCTGATTCGACTGAAATTTTCACCAATCATTCCTCTTCACAATCCAGAATAACATTCCAAAAATAAAAAGTCTAACTTTCGAAACAACTGAGATACAGGGTGCTCTTCGTCAAATGACAAGTATAGTATCTTTCGAACCAATGCTCTGATTCGACTGAAATTTTCACCAATCATTCCTCTTCACAATCCAGAATAACGTTCCAAAAATAAAAAGTCTAACTTTCGAAACAACTGAGATACAGGGTGTTCTTCGTCAAATGACAAGTATAGTATCTTTCGAACCAATGCTCTGATTCGACTGAAATTTTCACCAATCATTCCTCTTCACAATCCAGAATAACGTTCCAAAAATAAAAAGTCTAACTTTCGAAACAACTGAGATACAGGGTGTTCTTCGTCAAGTGACAAGTATAGTATCTTTCGAACCAATGTTCTGATTCGACTGAAATTTTCACCAATCATTCCTCTTCACAATCCAGAATAACGTTCCAAAAATAAAAAGTCTAACTTTCGAAACAACTGAGATACAGGGTGTTCTTCGTCAAATGACAAGTATAGTATCTTTCGAACCAATGCTCTGATTCGACTGAAATTTTCACCAATCATTCCTCTTCACAATCCAGAATAACGATTCAAAAATAAAAAGTCTAACTTTCGAAACAACTGAGATACAGGGTGTTCTTCGTCAAATGACAAGTATAGTATCTTTCGAACCAATGCTCTGATTCGACTGAAATTTTCACCAATCATTCCTCTTCACAATCCAGAATAACGTTCCAAAAATAAAAAGTCTAACTTTCGAAACAACTGAGATACAGGGTGTTCTTCGTCAAATGACAAGTATAGTATCTTTCGAACCAATGCTCTGATTCGACTGAAATTTTCACCAATCATTCCTCTTCACAATCCAGAATAACGTTCCAAAATAAAAAAGTCTAACTTTCGAAACAACTGAGATACAGGGTGTTCTTCGTCAAATGACAAGTATAGTATCTTTCGAACCAATGCTCTGATTCGACTGAAATTTTCACCAATCATTCCTCTTCACAATCCAGAATAACGTTCCAAAAATAAAAAGTCTAACTTTCGAAACAACTGAGATACAGGGTGTTCTTCGTCAAATGACAAGTATAGTATCTTTCGAACCAATGCTCTGATTCGACTGAAATTTTCACCAATCATTCCTCTTCACAATCCAGAATAACGTTCCAAAATAAAAAAGTCTAACTTTCGAAACAACTGAGATACAGGGTGTTCTTCGTCAAATGACAAGTATAGTATCTTTCGAACCAATGCTCTGATTCGACTGAAATTTTCACCAATCATTCCTCTTCACAATCCAGAATAACGTTCCAAAAATAAAAAGTCTAACTTTCGAAACAACTGAGATACAGGGTGTTCTTCGTCAAATGACAAGTATAGTATCTTTCGAACCAATGCTCTGATTCGACTGAAATTTTCACCAATCATTCCTCTTCAAAATCCAGAATAACGTTCCAAAAATAAAAACTCTAACTTTCGAAACAACTGAGATACAGGGTGTTCTTCGTCAAATGACAAGTATAGTATCTTTCGAACCAATGCTCTGATTCGACTGAAATTTTCACCAATCATTCCTCTTCACAATCCAGAATAACGTTCCAAAAATAAAAAGTCTAACTTTCGAAACAACTGAGATACAGGGTGTTCTTCGTCAAATGACAAGTATAGTATCTTTCGAACCAATGCTCTGATTCGACTGAAATTTTCACCAATCATTCCTCTTCACAATCCAGTATAACGTTCCAAAAATAAAAAGTCTAACTTTCGAAACAACTGAGATACAGGGTGTTCTTCGTCAAATGACAAGTATAGTATCTTTCGAACCAATGCTCTGATTCGACTGAAATTTTCACCAATCATTCCTCTTCACAATCCAGGATAACGTTCCAAAAATAAAAAGTCTAACTTTCGAAACAACTGAGATACAGGGTGTTCTTCGTCAAATGACAAGTATAGTATCTTTCGAACCAATGCTCTGATTCGACTGAAATTTTCACCAATCATTCCTCTTCACAATCCAGAATAACGTTCCAAAAATAAAAAGTCTAACTTTCGAAACAACTGAGATACAGGGTGTTCTTCGTCAAATGACAAGTATAGTATCTTTCAAACCAATGCTCTGATTCGACTGAAATTTTCACCAATCATTCCTCTTCACAATCCAGAATAACGTTCCAAAAATAAAAAGTCTAACTTTCGAAACAACTGAGATACAGGGTGTTCTTCGTCAAATGACAAGTATAGTATCTTTCGAACCAATGCTCTGATTCGACTGAAATTTTCACCAATCATTCCTCTTCAAAATCCAGAATAACGTTCCAAAAATAAAAAGTCTAACTTTCGAAACAACTGAGATACAGGATGTTCTTCGTCAAATGACATGTATAGTATCTTTCGAACCAATGCTCTGATTCGACTGAAACTTTCACCAATCTTTCCTCTTCACAATCCAGAATAACGTTCCAAAAATAAAAAGTCTAACTTTCGAAACAACTGAGATACAGGGTGTTCTTCGTCAAATGACAAGTATAGTATCTTTCGAACCAATGCTCTGATTCGACTGAAATTTTCACCAATCATTCCTCTTCACAATCCAGAATAACGTTCCAAAAATAAAAAGTCTAACTTTCGAAACACTTGAGATACAGGGTGTTCTTCGTCAAATGACAAGTATAGTATCTTTCGAACCAATGCTCTGATTCGACTGAAATTTTCACCAATCATTCCTCTTCAAAATCCAGAATAACGTTCCAAAAATAAAAAGTCTAACTTTCGAAACAACTGAGATACAGGGTGTTCTTCGTCAAATGACAAGTATAGTATCTTTCGAACCAATGCTCTGAATCGACTGAAATTTTCACCAATCATTCCTCTTCACAATCCAGAATAACGTTCCAAAAATAAAAAGTCTAACTTTCGAAACAACTGAGATACAGGGTGTTCTTCGTCAAATGACAAGTATAGTATCTTTCGAACCAATGCTCTGATTCGACTGAAATTTTCACCAATCATTCCTCTTCACAATCCAGAATAACGATTCAAAAATAAAAAGTCTAACTTTCGAAACAACTGAGATACAGGGTGTTCTTCGTCAAATGACAAGTATAGTATCTTTCGAACCAATGCTCTGATTCGACTGAAATTTTCACCAATCATTCCTCTTCACAATCCAGAATAACGTTCCAAAAATAAAAAGTCTAACTTTCGAAACAACTGAGATACAGGGTGTTCTTCGTCAAATGACAAGTATAGTATCTTTCGAACCAATGCTCTGATTCGACTGAAATTTTCACCAATCATTCCTCTTCAAAATCCAGAATAACGTTCCAAAAATAAAAAGTCTAACTTTCGAAACAACTGAGATACAGGGTGTTCTTCGTCAAATGACAAGTATAGTATCTTTCGAACCAATGCTCTGATTCGACTGAAATTTTCACCAATCATTCCTCTTCAAAATCCAGAATAACGTTCCAAAAATAAAAAGTCCAACTTTCGAAACAACTGAGATACAGGGTGTTCTTCGTCAAATGACAAGTATAGTATCTTTCGAACCAATGCTCTGATTCGACTGAAATTTTCACCAATCATTCCTCTTCACAATCCAGAATAACGTTCCAAATATAAAAAGTCTAACTTACGAAACAACTGAGATACAGGGTGTTCTTCGTCAAATGACAAGTATAGTATCTTTCGAACCAATGCTCTGATTCGACTGAAATTTTCACCAATCATTCCTCTTCACAATCCAGAATAACGTTCCAAAAATAAAAAGTCTAACTTTCGAAACAACTGAGATACAGGGTGTTCTTCGTCAAATGACAAGTATAGTATCTTTCGAACCAATGCTCTGATTCGACTGAAATTTTCACCAATCATTCCTCTTCCAAATCCAGAATAACGTTCCAAAAATAAAAAATCTAACTTTCGAAACAACTGAGATACAGGGTGTTCTTCGTCAAATGACAAGTATAGTATCTTTCGAACCAATGCTCTGATTCGACTGAAATTTTCACCAATCATTCCTCTTCACAATCCAGAATAACGTTCCAAAAATAAAAAGTCTAACTTTCGAAACAACTGAGATACAGAGTGTTCTTCGTCAAATGACAAGTATAGTATCTTTCGAACCAATGCTCTGATTCGACTGAAATTTTTACCAATCATTCCTCTTCACAATCCAGAATAACGTTCCAAAAATAAAAAGTCTAACTTTCGAAACAACTGAGATACAGGGTGTTCTTCGTCAAATGACAAGTATAGTATCTTTCGAACCAATGCTCTGATTCGACTGAAATTTTCACCAATCATTCCTCTTCACAATCCAGAATAACGTTCCAAAAATAAAAAGTCTAACTCTCGAAACAACTGAGATACAGGGTGTTCTTCGTCAAATGACAAGTATAGTATCTTTCGAACCAATGCTCTGATTCGACTGAAATTTTCACCAATCATTCCTCTTCACAATCCAGAATAACGTTCCAAAAATAAAAAGTCTAACTTTCGAAACAACTGAGATACAGGGTGTTCTTCGTCAAATGACAAGTATAGTATCTTTCGAACCAATGCTCTGATTCGACTGAAATTTTCACCAATCATTCCTCTTCACAATCCAGAATAACGTTCCAAAAATAAAAAGTCTAACTTTCGGAACAACTGAGATACAGGGTGTTCTTCGTCAAATGACAAGTATAGTACCCCAGTAGCACACAAATATTGGACCAATATTGGGCCAATATTGTGAAAATATTGGCCCAACATAGTTTCTCTATATTGGCCCAATAAAAAATGTTGACTTTTTGCAATATTGGGCCAATATTGGATACCAATATAGGCCCAATATTGGACATCCATATTGGCCCAATATATGATACCAATATTGGCCCAATAATGAATGTTGACTTTTTGCAATATTGGGCCAACATTGGATACCGATATAAGCCCAATATTGGACATCCATATTGGCCCAATATATTAAACCAATATTGGCCCAATAATGAATGTTGACTTTTTGCAATATAGGGCCAACCAATATAAGCCTAATATTGAATATCTTTATTGGCTCAACATCGAATACCAATATTGGCCCAATAAAGAATGTTGACTTTTTGCAATATTGGGCCAACATTGGAAACCAATATAAGCCCAATGTTGATTATCTATATTGGCCGAACATCGAATACCGATATTGGCCCAATAAAGAATGTTGACCCTTTGCAATATTGGGCCAACATTGGTTACCAACATAAGCCCAATATTGGAAATATACATTGGTCAAATATAGAATTCCAATATTGGTCTAATATTGGATAACAATATTGGTCCAATATTGGATACCAATACTGGCCCAATATTGGAAACCAATATTGGCCCAATATTCAAAAAGTAAAAAAATAAAGCGTTTTTCATAAGTTCACACAGAATACTACGAAACTTATGACCAACCACCACCCCCCACAATCACCGACCTACCTGATCTACGAATTCCACCAACTCGAGACTCTGACGTACGACCCACCTACAGAAATACGAGAAACCACCAACCTGAAAAATCCAACACCAACTAACCGTTCGCAGCGGGAATAGAACCCGGACAATCTGCGCCGCAAGTATAAAGCTCTACCATTGGGCTACCCATGACAATACGAGTTGAGGCTTGTGATGCGTAATATTACATTGTATTTGTTTTGATTACGACCAACGCTGAGTAACTCTGAACTGTTTTTGTATTGATTTAGTTGGTTAGGTAAGTATTTCAGGAAAATTTTCACTTTAATAGAATATTAAGTTTTTTAAACCGGGTTAAGGAGAGGTAGGTTTATTATTGCTGCTGACTATTATGCTTGTGTGAGTTAGGAGACCGCGTTATTTGATATTTCACTCATTTCAGTGAAATTTCGTAATTATTAATGTATGGAAGTATGAATCTTCAAAATATGGAGAAGGTTGGTTTTTTTTTACTTCATTATTCATCAATTACAATGATTTCCGCACGCGTTGAGGAGAGCAAGAAAACATAGCATTCAAAACCCGATGAGGATGAAAATTATCAATTTTAACCAACAAAAAACGGAAGGTCCTGAAATATCCGTTTTAGGCGAACATCGAACTGATGAAGTCATTTAGAAGTTCGCTAAAATGGAAAATAATATTGCGTGTGACGTCACTGGTGTCACCGCTACGACGCTAAAATACCAGTTATAAAAGATTTGACAGTATTCGAACTTATGTTTTCGACTTTTACGAACTGTTTTCTAAAATTTTTGCGTGTGACGTCACTATTGTGATGCTGAAATATGAATAGTTCATAAGACACGAAAAATGTTTGAAAGATAGGCACGTCAAATTTCAGCTATAAAATATCTTATTGTCACAATATAAACTATGTACACTCAACTGGGATCTCGTATTCCTTTCTTTCATTTTTATATGTAGAATAATTCGTGAGATTGGAATAGGTTGTTAATGAGACACTAATTCATTCCTTCACTTTTCGCTAGGTACTGTTTTGTTGCTTCGTCAAGCTCTATAATATAGAATACTCAGTGAAACAACATGAATAAATCAACATAGTATAGGAATTCAAAAACTTATTTTCTTACCTCCGAAGCAGTTGATGTGGTAGTGGTTCCTGTTCATCCAAAAAGTTATTCATCTGAGAATCGAAGAACAGGATTTCATTCATATGTTCGTCACGTCACATGTCAGTTTTGTTTATCTTTCCGATTCAATATCGATGAAAATACTGTTTCAATTCAAATAACTGCTTCCGAGGTAGGAAAATAAGTTTTTGAAATCCTATACTATGTTGATTTATTCATAAGTATTCTATATTAAAAAGCTTGAAGAAGCAACAAAACAGTCGCGAAACGTCGCTTGAAGGAATGAATTAGTGTCTCATTTCCAACCTATTTCAATCCCATAAATGATTTCGAATATAAACTAAACTGTTAATGGAATTATCGTTCCTCTACGAGATGAACAATGCACGCCAATATTCAGTATACTTGTTCTAACTCTGAGCTTGTATCGCACTTACAGAATACTCTCATCGTATTTCACCTATATGAAGGTAAATTATTTTCTATAGGTTAAACGTATAAGGGGTTATCTGTGCGCAGAAAATTAAGTCACTCACCGTTGCACCTGAATATAGTATTGAAATAATTTATAAACCCTAACAAAGTATCTGTTATATTTTGCATTTCTAAGGAATAATTCTTAGAAATAATTCCCTTGTTATTGCCTCAGGGCTATTTGTCAACAGAAAGTGGCACCCGTCTACCAGATGTTATTTTATTGCCCCTTGCAAGGGTTTGTCACTTATCGTTTTTCGATGATTTTGTCGCTCAGAGCTCGAACTATTTTTTCAATTCATCATTTGGATAGGGTTTGCTTCAATCAATATGTGAATGTTTTAATCAATTGTCATACAATTTGTATTATAACGATATAGTAGCTCCCAGAGCTATTAGCTCGCTCTGTCGTCATTCGTCATCGTACCTGAACTTACGGGAAACCTGTAACCCCTTAATGATGCTCTCGTTCTACATTTTGCACAGATAGCTTTTAAAACGCCTATGGTTTTCTATCCTTTTACTTTCTTATTAAACGGTTTGAATGAATATGTATTCGTTAATTTCCACTGTATTTACGCGCTTGTTCTGGGGAACAACGCGTTATCGTCTCGTCACAATGTCTGCAACTTTCGAATTTTGAGCTGAAATTGGTCTCAAACGACTAGGTTAGATTCAAATTTGATTCTGTCCGTCCGGTCGTGTGCGTTCTAACTTTCGAAAGAAAGGACCTAGAGTTTTGAATTTCTCAGGTTGGGCTTAGATCCTGAAAATCTCGACTGAGTTCGTTATTGGACCAAATCGACCAAACAGTTTTGGAGTATATGAAATTTTTAGGTTAATTTCTCGATATTTCATGGAGAACTGATTCGATCGAATTGAAATTTCGTGACAAGTTCTTGAATACCAACAAACAAATAAGTGTGGAGTTTCGTATGGATCTAATTGTCAAAAAATTTATAGAAATAATTGTTCAAAATTTTTTTAAATTTTCATTGAAAATTTCTTTTTCTCGGAAAGTGTTGATCAGATTTCAACTGAATTTGGCACATATATCTTAGAATCAGTCTTCCAACAAGAACGTTTCAAATTTCAATTCGATACGATATTTAGTTTCGGAGAAATATGACAAAAATTTTGACGTTATTTCCTCAACATATCAAGAAAAACAAATGCGATCAGATTGAAACATCATAATAAGTTGAAGGATACCAAAGCGAAACCTTCCGCAAAATTTCGTATGGATCCAGTGGTTAAAAATTCAAAGAAATTGTTTACCCGAAAATGTTTGAAATTTTTGTGGAAAAATTTTTTTTTCTCGGAACATTTTGATCAGATTTTAATGAAATCCGTCACAGACCTTGGAATCCATATTCAAAAACGGAGTTTCAAATTTCAACTTGAGATATTTGCTTTCGGGGATATATGAAAAAAATATTCGTCAAATTTCGTTGTTTGAAATTTCCTGGATATGTCGAGAAGCACATATGCGACCACATCGAATTTTCGTAATTACTCGGAGAATATATTAACGCGAACCAAGAAAAAATTGTTTTTCAAAAATTATTCACATATTTATCGAAAAAAAAATTGTTTTTTCTAATTTATTGAATATATTTCGATGAAATTCAGCGCCGACTTTGGAGTGAGTATTCTACAACAGTTTTTCCCATTTCAATTTGATCTAATATTTATTTCCGGAGGTATTAACAAAAAAATATTTAAAATTTCTTTGTTATTTGAAATTTTCAGAATATTTCCTTAATACCTCGATGACTATCGACACGATCAGATTGAAAATTGGGATATAGCTTGAAATCAATATTTGAAAACAGCGCTTCGAATTTCAGTTTGATCCGATATTTATATTCGGAGAGATTGGAAGATTGAGCTTATTTCCTCAATATTCCAAGAAGAACAGAAGCGAACAGATTCAAACTATGTAGTAAGTAGAAAAATACCTTAAACTGACAAATTTTGTTAGGATCGTAGGGGTGGAAAACTGTAAAAATGTATTCAAATATTTTGGGAATTTTTGTTGAAGAATTTCTCAACCGGAAGCTTTCCATCAGATTTCATTAAAATTGGTGAGAACCTCGATTCAGTATTTTACAACAGTGTTTCAAAGTTCAGTTCCATCTGATATTTATCTTTGGAGATATTGAAATTAAAATGTATATATTATGTAATATTATGTAAAATTAAAATGTGAATCGGGGTTCCAAAGTACTGTTTAATATCAGGTACTTAATGTTGCCGACACGGATAGGATATAACTGTAAAAACTATCACGATTTGATATAATTTGTATAACAATTAGTTGATACATTTACAGATTAATTAAAGCCAATCCTATATATCTGATGAAATGAACCGACAAGAAACATCGAAGAATGATACGCGACAACTCCTTGAAATGTAAGCAAAGGGCAATAAAACAGCATCTGGTTAGACGGAAGCCACTCTCGGGCGATAAATGGCCCTGAGGCTATAACAAGGGAATGTTTTCCGATATTTATTCGTTGGAAATGCGAATTATAACTAATACTTATTTTAAGGATTTATTAATTAGTTCAACCTCAACAGGTGTGATGATCAGGGTGACCTAATTTTCTATGCACAGATAATAACCTATATTATGGAATTATGTACCTTCATTGGTGAAATATGTTGAAAGTATTCTGTAAGTGCGAAATAACCTCAGAATTAGCATAAATGAATTTATTTCTGAATATTCGATTAATACTGAGTTACTTAATCTCCTATTTTTTAATATACAATAATTTGTTTTAACTGGTCCTAATCGCCTGAATGAATTGCAGAATTTTCTTTTGACTCGAACACGCGTTAGATTGAATATCTCCTCTAGAGTCTAGACAATAAGATAATCAAAATTGTTCGGAATTTCGGCTTGTGTAGTATCAGAATACTTATCTGGATAGCTTCCAGTTCGGATTAATATCTCCAAAATGAAGTCCCCTGAAACAGTGGAAAGCTTAGTCGGTAAATTCATGAGAATTGATGTATTTACCCATCAGTTCAGATGAAATTCTACTACTATTACATGTACAAAATGCTTCGATATATCGTCCAAAACAATCAACCTGAAGGGAGTAATATAGCCAAAAGTATTCGATTTTTCAAGGAATTTAGAAATCTTACAGTATATTCTTCTAGAGTATGTATGTCCATTGCAAGACTCCAAAGTTTGCCATTAACCGAAGTTCCACAGAAAAACGATTCACACTCATAATACCCTTGTCCCTTTATTGGGCCAATATTGGTAGCAATGTAATTTACAATACTGTCGAAAAACTATACCAAATATTGGACCAATATTGTCTATATCATTGATAAACAATATTGGCGCAATCCACTCATTTCAATATTCGGCCAATATTGGTAGCAATGCAATTTACAATATTGGCCAAGAAACTATGCCCAATATTGGCGATACCATTGATAAACGATAATGGTGCAATATACTAATCCCAATATTGGGCCAATATTGGTAGCAATGTTATTTACAATATTGGCCAAAAAACTATGCCCCATATTGGACCAATATTGACGATACGGTGGAAAACAATATTGGCGCAATCCACTCATCCCAATATTGGGCCAATATTGGTAGCAATGTTATTTTCAATATTGGCTAAAAACCCATTCCCAATATCGGACCAATATTGGCGATACATTGACAAACAATATTGGCGCAATCCACTTATCCCGATATTGGGCCAATATCGGTAGCAATGTAATTTACAATATTGGCCAAAAAACTATGCCCAATATTGGACCAATATTGGCGATACCATGGATAAACAATATTGGCGCAATCCACTCATCTCAATATTGGGCTAATATTGGTAGCAATGTAATTTTCAATATTGGCCAAAAGAACTTTTCCACCAATATTGGCGATACGTTTGATGAACAATATTGGCGCAATCCACTTACACCGATATTGGACCAATATTGGTAGCAATGTAATATTCAATATTGGCAAAAAAACCATGCCCAATATAGGACCAATATTGGCGATACCATCAATAAACAATATTGGCGCAATCCACTTATCCCGATATTGGGCCAATATTGGTAGCCATGTGATTTAAAATATTGGCTTATAACCAATACCCAATATTGGACCGATATTGGCGAAACCATTGTTTAACAATATTGGCGCAATCCACTTATCCCGATATTGGGCCAATATTGGTACCAATGTGATTCACAATATTGGGTAAAAAACTATGCCCAATATTGGACCAATATTGGCGATTCCATCGATAAACAATATTGGCGCAATCCACTTATTGCGATATTCGGCCAATATTGGTAGCAATGTGATTTACAATATTGGCTTATAACCTATGCCCAATATAGGACCAATATTGGCGAAATCATTGATTAACAATATTGGCGCAATCCACTTATCCCGATATTGGGCCAATATTGGTACCAATGTGATTCACAATATTGGCTAAAAAACAATAACGAATATTGGACCAATATTGGCGATACCATTGATAAACAATATTGGCGCAATTCACTTATCCCGATAATGGGCCAATATTGGTAGCAATGTGATTTACAATATTGGCTAATAACTTATGCCCAATATTGGACCAATATTGGCATTACCATTGATAAACAATATTGGCACAATCCACTCATCCCAATATTGGGCCAATATTGGCAAAAGTACTAATTCACAATATTGGCCTTACCACAAATTTCGATATTGGGCCAACATTGGCGTATACTCGTTTTTCGATGTACGATGAATCTATATTGGGCCAATATTGAATCAATGTTTAGCCAAGATTGTGTGCTACTGGGGTATCTTTCGAACCAATGCTCTGATTCGACTGAAATTTTCACCAATCATTCCTCTTCACAATCCAGAATAACGTTCCAAAAATAAAAAGTCTAACTTTCGAAACTACTGAGATACAGGGTGTTCTTCGTCAAATGGCAAGTATAGTATCTTTCGAACCAATGCTCTGATTCGACTGAAATTTTCACCAATCATTCCTCTTCACAATCCAGAGTAACGTTCCAAAAATAAAAAGTCTAACTTTCGAAACAACTGAGATACAGGGTGTTCTTCGTCAAATGACAAGTATAGTATCTTTCGAACCAATGCTCTGATTCGACTGAAATTTTCACCAATCATTCCTCTTCAAAATCCAGAATAACGTTCCAAAAATAAAAAGTCTAACTTTCGAAACAACTGAGATACAGGGTGTTCTTCGTCAAATGACATGTATAGTATCTTTCGAACCAATGCTCTGATTCGACTGAAATTTTCACCAATCATTCCTCTTCACAATCCAGAATAACGTTCCAAAAATAAAAAGTCTAACTTTCGAAACAACTGAGATACAGGGTGTTCTTCGTCAAATGACAAGTATAGTATCTTTCGAATCAATGCTCTGATTCGACTGAAATTTTCACCAATCATTCCTCTTCACAATCCAGAATAACGTTCCAAAAATAGAAAGTCTAACTTTCGAAACACTTGAGATACAGGGTGTTCTTCGTCAAATGACAAGTATAGTATCTTTCGAACCAATGCTCTGATTCGACTGAAATTTTCACCAATCATTCCTCTTCAAAATCCAGAATAACGTTCCAAAAATAAAAAGTCTAACTTTCGAAACAACTGAGATACAGGGTGTTCTTCGTCAAATGACAAGTATAGTATCTTTCGAACCAATGCTCTGAATCGACTGAAATTTTCACCAATCATTCCTCTTCACAATCCAGAATAACGTTCCAAAAATAAAAAGTCTAACTTTCGAAACAACTGAGATACAGGGTGTTCTTCGTCAAATGACAAGTATAGTATCTTTCGAACCAATGCTCTGATTCGACTGAAATTTTCACCAATCATTCCTCTTCACAATCCAGAATAACGTTCCAAAAATAAAAAGTCTAACTTTCGAAACAACTGAGATACAGGGTGTTCTTCGTCAAATGACAAGTATAGTATCTTTCGAACCAATGCTCTGATTCGACTGAAATTTTCACCAATCATTCCTCTTCACAATCCAGAATAACGTTCCAAAAATAAAAAGTCTAACTCTCGAAACAACTGAGATACAGGGTGTTCTTCGTCAAATGACAAGTATAGTATCTTTCGAACCAATGCTCTGATTCGACTGAAATTTTCACCAATCATTCCTCTTCACAATCCAGAATAACGTTCCAAAAATAAAAAGTCTAACTTTCGAAACAACTGAGATACAGGGTGTTCTTCGTCAAATGACAAGTATAGTATCTTTCGAACCAATGCTCTGATTCGACTGAAATTTTCACCAATCATTCCTCTTCACAATCCAGAATAACGTTCCAAAAATAAAAAGTCTAACTTTCGAAACAACTGAGATACAGGGTGTTCTTCGTCAAATGACAAGTATAGTATCTTTCGAACCAATGCTCTGATTCGACTGAAATTTTCACCAATCATTCCTCTTCACAATCCAGAATAACGTTCCAAAAATAAAAAGTCTAACTTTCGAAACTACTGAGATATAGGGTGTTCTTCGTCAAATGGCAAGTATAGTATCTTTCGAACCAATGCTCTGATTCGACTGAAATTTTCACCAATCATTCCTCTTCACAATCCAGAGTAACGTTCCAAAAATAAAAAGTCTAACTTTCGAAACAAATGAGATACAGGGTGTTCTTCGTCAAATGACAAGTATAGTATCTTTCGAACCAATGCTCTGATTCGACTGAAATTTTCACCAATCATTCCTCTTCAAAATCCAGAATAACCTCCCAAAAATAAAAAGTCTAACTTTCGAAACAACTGAGATACAGGGTGTTCTTCGTCAAATGACATGTATAGTATCTTTCGAACCAATGCTCTGATTCGACTGAAATTTTCACCAATCATTCCTCTTCACAATCCAGAATAACGTTCCAAAAATAAAAAGTCTAACTTTCGAAACAACTGAGATACAGGGTGTTCTTCGTCAAATGACAAGTATAGTATCTTTCGAATCAATGCTCTGATTCGACTGAAATTTTCACCAATCATTCCTCTTCACAATCCAGAATAACGTTCCAAAAATAAAAAGTCTAACTTTCGAAACACTTGAGATACAGGGTGTTTTTCGTCAAATGACAAGTATAGTATCTTTCGAACCAATGCTCTGATTCGACTGAAATTTTCACCAATCATTCCTCTTCAAAATCCAGAATAACGTTCCAAAAATAAAAAGTCTAACTTTCGAAACAACTGAGATACAGGGTGTTCTTCGTCAAATGACAAGTATAGTATCTTTCGAACCAATGCTCTGAATCGACTGAAATTTTCACCAATCATTCCTCTTCACAATCCAGAATAACGTTCCAAAAATAAAAAGTCTAACTTTCGAAACAACTGAGATACAGGGTGTTCTTCGTCAAATGACAAGTATAGTATCTTTCGAACCAATGCTCTGATTCGACTGAAATTTTCACCAATCATTCCTCTTCACAATCCAGAATAACGATTCAAAAATAAAAAGTCTAACTTTCGAAACAACTGAGATACAGGGTGTTCTTCGTCAAATGACAAGTATAGTATCTTTCGAACCAATGCTCTGATTCGACTGAAATTTTCACCAATCATTCCTCTTCACAATCCAGAATAACGTTCCAAAAATAAAAAGTCTAACTTTCGAAACAACTGAGATACAGGGTGTTCTTCGTCAAATGACAAGTATAGTATCTTTCGAACCAATGCTCTGATTCGACTGAAATTTTCACCAATCATTCTTCTTCAAAATCCAGAATAACGTTCCAAAAATAAAAAGTCTAACTTTCGAAACAACTGAGATACAGGGTGTTCTTCGTCAAATGACAAGTATAGTATCTTTCGAACCAATGCTCTGATTCGACTGAAATTTTCACCAATCATTCCTCTTCAAAATCCAGAATAACGTTCCAAAAATAAAAAGACTAACTTTCGAAACAACTGAGATACAGGGTGTTCTTCGTCAAATGACAAGTATAGTATCTTTCGAACCAATGCTCTGATTCGACTGAAATTTTCACCAATCATTCCTCTTCAAAATCCAGAATAACGTTCCAAAAATAAAAAGTCTAAGTTTCGAAACAACTGAGATACAGGGTGTTCTTCTTCAAATGACAAGTATAGTATCTTTCGAACCAATGCTCTGATTCGACTGAAATTTTCACCAATCATTCCTCTTCAAAATCCAGAATAACGTTCCAAAAATAAAAAGTCTAACTTTCGAAACAACTGAGATACAGGGTGTTCTTCGTCAAATGACAAGTATAGTATCTTTCGAACCAATGCTCTGATTCGACTGAAATTTTCACCAATCATTCCTCCTCAAAATCCAGAATAACGTTCCAAAAATAAAAAGTCTAACTTTCGAAACAACTGAGATACAGGGTGTTCTTCGTCAAATGACAAGTATAGTATCTTTCGAACCAATGCTCTGATTCGACTGAAATTTTCACCAATCATTCCTCTTCAAAATCCAGAATAACGTTCCAAAAATAAAAAGTCTAACTTTCGAAACAACTGAGATACAGGGTGTTCTTCGTCAAATGACAAGTATAGTATCTTTCGAACCAATGCTCTGATTCGACTGAAATTTTCACCAATCATTCCTCTTCACAATCCAGAATAACGTTCCAAAAATAAAAAGTCTAACTTTCGAAACAACTGAGATACAGGGTGTTCTTCGTCAAATGACAAGTATAGTATCTTTCGAACCAATGCTCTGATTCGACTGAAATTTTCACCAATCATTCCTCTTCACAATCCAGAATAACGTTCCAAAAATAAAAAGTCTAACTTTCGAAACAACTGAGATACAGGGTGTTCTTCGTCAAATGACAAGTATAGTATCTTTCGAACCAATACTCTGATTCGACTGAAATTTTCACCAATCATTCCTCTTCACAATCCAGAATAACGTTCCAAAATAAAAAAGTCTAACTTTCGAAACAACTGAGATACAGGGTGTTCTTCGTCAAATGACAAGTATAGTATCTTTCGAACCAATGCTCTGATTCGACTGAAATTTTCACCAATCATTCCTCTTCACAATCCAGAATAACGTTCCAAAAATAAAAAGTCTAACTTTCGAAACAACTGAGATACAGGGTGTTCTTCGTCAAATGACAAG
This sequence comes from Myrrha octodecimguttata, assembly GCA_958510865.1. Lineage (NCBI taxonomy): Eukaryota > Metazoa > Arthropoda > Insecta > Coleoptera > Coccinellidae > Myrrha > Myrrha octodecimguttata. Next base: position 20,435 of record CAUEHS010000418.1, read on the forward strand.
TATAGTATCTTTCGAACCAATGCTCTGATTCGACTGAAATTTTCACCAATCATTCCTCTTCAAAATCCAGAATAACGTTCCAAAAATAAAAAGTCTAACTTTCGAAACAACTGAGATACAGGGTGTTCTTCGTCAAATGACAAGTATAGTATCTTTCGAACCAATGCTCTGATTCGACTGAAATTTTCACCAATCATTCCTCTTCACAATCCAGAATAACGTTCCAAAAATAAAAAGTCTAACTTTCGAAACAACTGAGATACAGGGTGTTCTTCGTCAAATGACAAGTATAGTATCTTTCGAACCAATGCTCTGATTTGACTGAAATTTTCACCAATCATTCCTCTTCACAATCCAGTATAACGTTCCAAAAATAAAAAGTCTAACTTTCGAAACAACTGAGATACAGGGTGTTCTTCGTCAAATGACAAGTATAGTATCTTTCGAACCAATGCTCTGATTCGACTGAAATTTTCACCAATCATTCCTCTTCACAATCCAGAATAACGTTCCAAAAATAAAAAGTCTAACTTTCGAAACAACTGAGATACAGGGTGTTCTTCGTCAAATGACAAGTATAGTATCTTTCGAACCAATGCTCTGATTCGACTGAAATTTTCACCAATCATTCCTCTTCACAATCCAGAATAACGTTCCAAAAATAAAAAGTCTAACTTTCGAAACAACTGAGATACAGGGTGTTCTTCGTCAAATGACAAGTATAGTATCTTTCAAACCAATGCTCTGATTCGACTGAAATTTTCACCAATCATTCCTCTTCACAATCCAGAATAACGTTCCAAAAATAAAAAGTCTAACTTTCGAAACAACTGAGATACAGGGTGTTCTTCGTCAAATGACAAGTATAGTATCTTTCGAACCAATGCTCTGATTCGACTGAAATTTTCACCAATCATTCCTCTTCAAAATCCAGAATAACGTTCCAAAAATAAAAAGTCTAACTTTCGAAACAACTGAGATACAGGGTGTTCTTCGTCAAATGACATGTATAGTATCTTTCGAACCAATGCTCTGATTCGACTGAAACTTTCACCAATCTTTCCTCTTCACAATCCAGAATAACGTTCCAAAAATAAAAAGTCTAACTTTCGAAACAACTGAGATACAGGGTGTTCTTCGTCAAATGACAAGTATAGTATCTTTCGAACCAATGCTCTGATTCGACTGAAATTTTCACCAATCATTCCTCTTCACAATCCAGAATAACGTTCCAAAAATAAAAAGTCTAACTTTCGAAACACTTGAGATACAGGGTGTTATTCGTCAAATGACAAGTATAGTATCTTTCGAACCAATGCTCTGATTCGACTGAAATTTTCACCAATCATTCCTCTTCAAAATCCAGAATAACGTTCCAAAAATAAAAAGTCTAACTTTCGAAACAACTGAGATACAGGGTGTTCTTCGTCAAATGACAAGTATAGTATCTTTCGAACCAATGCTCTGAATCGACTGAAATTTTCACCAATCATTCCTCTTCACAATCCAGAATAACGTTCCAAAAATAAAAAGTCTAACTTTCGAAACAACTGAGATACAGGGTGTTCTTCGTCAAATGACAAGTATAGTATCTTTCGAACCAATGCTCTGATTCGACTGAAATTTTCACCAATCATTCCTCTTCACAATCCAGAATAACGATTCAAAAATAAAAAGTCTAACTTTCGAAACAACTGAGATACAGGGTGTTCTTCGTCAAATGACAAGTATAGTATCTTTCGAACCAATGCTCTGATTCGACTGAAATTTTCACCAATCATTCCTCTTCACAATCCAGAATAACGTTCCAAAAATAAAAAGTCTAACTTTCGAAACAACTGAGATACAGGGTGTTCTTCGTCAAATGACAAGTATAGTATCTTTCGAACCAATGCTCTGATTCGACTGAAATTTTCACCAATCATTCCTCTTCAAAATCCAGAATAACGTTCCAAAAATAAAAAGTCTAACTTTCGAAACAACTGAGATACAGGGTGTTCTTCGTCAAATGACAAGTATAGTATCTTTCGAACCAATGCTCTGATTCGACTGAAATTTTCACCAATCATTCCTCTTCAAAATCCAGAATAACGTTCCAAAAATAAAAAGTCCAACTTTCGAAACAACTGAGATACAGGGTGTTCTTCGTCAAATGACAAGTATAGTATCTTTCGAACCAATGCTCTGATTCGACTGAAATTTTCACCAATCATTCCTCTTCACAATCCAGAATAACGTTCCAAATATAAAAAGTCTAACTTACGAAACAACTGAGATACAGGGTGTTCTTCGTCAAATGACAAGTATAGTATCTTTCGAACCAATGCTCTGATTCGACTGAAATTTTCACCAATCATTCCTCTTCACAATCCAGAATAACGTTCCAAAAATAAAAAGTCTAACTTTCGAAACAACTGAGATACAGGGTGTTCTTCGTCAAATGACAAGTATAGTATCTTTCGAACCAATGCTCTGATTCGACTGAAATTTTCACCAATCATTCCTCTTCAAAATCCAGAATAACGTTCCAAAAATAAAAAATCTAACTTTCGAAACAACTGAGATACAGGGTGTTCTTCGTCAAATGACAAGTATAGTATCTTTCGAACCAATGCTCTGATTCGACTGAAATTTTCACCAATCATTCCTCTTCACAATCCAGAATAACGTTCCAAAAATAAAAAGTCTAACTTTCGAAACAACTGAGATACAGAGTGTTCTTCGTCAAATGACAAGTATAGTATCTTTCGAACCAATGCTCTGATTCGACTGAAATTTTTACCAATCATTCCTCTTCACAATCCAGAATAACGTTCCAAAAATAAAAAGTCTAACTTTCGAAACAACTGAGATACAGGGTGTTCTTCGTCAAATGACAAGTATAGTATCTTTCGAACCAATGCTCTGATTCGACTGAAATTTTCACCAATCATTCCTCTTCACAATCCAGAATAACGTTCCAAAAATAAAAAGTCTAACTCTCGAAACAACTGAGATACAGGGTGTTCTTCGTCAAATGACAAGTATAGTATCTTTCGAACCAAAGCTCTGATTCGACTGAAATTTTCACCAATCATTCCTCTTCACAATCCAGAATAACGTTCCAAAAATAAAAAGTCTAACTTTCGAAACAACTGAGATACAGGGTGTTCTTCGTCAAATGACAAGTATAGTATCTTTCGAACCAATGCTCTGATTCGACTGAAATTTTCACCAATCATTCCTCTTCACAATCCAGAATAACGTTCCAAAAATAAAAAGTCTAACTTTCGGAACAACTGAGATACAGGGTGTTCTTCGTCAAATTGTGATCAACTTTCCAGATGTTATAAAAAAAAAACTAAAACTGTGGCTGAGTGGTCCCGCACTTCAGTGGAGAGGGGGGTAGGTTCTTTGAGGATGTAGAAAAGGGCGCCACGTGATTTAAACTCCACTCAGTAGGAATAAATTATCATTAAAATCACGAAAATGATATTAGTGTTTTTAATCTTCGGCAAACTGGTAATACTACTTCTGATTTTCTCCGTATATAGGCCTATATATGGCGCACAATGTATATAAATATATGTACACAATATAGCAGATGCTCATTTACATCATTTCATGAATTCTTCAAAATCACAAACGGCAATGTCACTTAATAATGTCACACAAATTAGCTTGAGAGAAAGGAACGAGACAGAAGGGAATGTAGGAAAAGGAATGATCAGGAAAAGGGTTAGAAAATTAACAGGACAAAAAATAAAAGTTTTCACCACTTCCTGTTGTCGGCAATACTGAAAAACGAATCCTATTTCGACCAGCGGTTAAGCAGGGCAGCTTCAACGAAATACTGGTGGGGTTGAATTTCTACCAGTATTTGTAAGTGGAAGGTTGCATACAGGGTAGATTCCAGGATTATATGGTTCCTGATATAATAGTATTAGCAGTGTAGGGGGGTATTACGAGCACCCTCTTTATGATGGAAGAGAGGGTAAAATAAGCTCCAGTGGTCCCTCACGGGAAATAATGCTTATGGTTCTATCCGGGGTAGTATGGATATGGACACTTTCCTTCTGATTTCACTGTCCAAGTTGGTAAAATTATAGAACGAAGTCAATAAATCCGTCTGATGACGTTGGAGATCTCAAATACGATACAGAAATCGGTAATATTCGAGGAACTCCAAAATTTCCACTGAAAATAATCCCAAAATATGGAAAGAATACTCAAATTCCTCAATTTTTCACTCAGGAAAATCAAAGTCGCCCTCATTCACGAATTTCACCATTAGAAGATGGAGTCAAGACCAGTTTTTTTGTGCCGATAATTCAAATCAATCAGAATACGTTAATTCAAAACTTCAGATTAGCCAACAGAAATAAATACCCTAAATATTATTTGTCTCATTTTCTATCATAATAATCTACATATTTCCATCTTATTCGTCGCAGATACAACAAAGGGAAATGTGATGCTCTGAGACTACCGCACCTGGACGAGAACATAGGCGGAGACGGCGTCTGGGTTTGAAATTGTTGCGTGATGAAAATCAACACGTAACAACTCCCCCCTTACCAAGAGAAAAAAAAAACGAAAACAAAAAAAAACGATAGAAACCACACTCGTCTGCCGAATTTCCATTCACCTATCAATTTAATTAATTTATCAATTTTTTTTTTTTTTTTTTTTTACTTTTTTTTTTCTTTGTTCAAGAATAAAATCGCTATGTATCTGGGGGATGAGCCTTGAGATCTTGGGCATGCCAGATACCAACGGATGTCCCTGAACTATCCATGAGCTCATATGTCCATGGAGAAACTATTCTCTTTATGTCGAAAGGGCCTATGAATTTAGGCGCTAATTTCGCGGTAAATCGTTTTGAAGCGTCAGACAAAGCAAAATTGCGCCTCCACACTCTTTGATTCAACAAAAATTTATCATTACGTCTACGCAGATCATAATATCTCTTACTTTTATTGTAAGCATCAGTAAGGTGAGTTCTCACTTCTTTAAAAACTTTCAGAAGGCCGCTAGCACGCTTATGAGGATCAGTGGACCTATCAATACGAATTTTCTCCGTATCCAAAGTATTGTCTACTGCTGGACAGAGGTTAAGCTCTCGGCCAAACACGATAAAATTCGGGGTAAATCCGGTAGATTCGTGCTTACTAGATCGCAAAGCAGCGGAAACCTTTGGGAGAAAAAGATCCCAGTTAGTTTGATGATCGGAAACGTACGCAGATAACATTGTCTTAGTAACACGGTTAACTCTCTCTGTGGGGTTAGTCTGGGGATGATAATTGGCATTGAACGCTAATCGTATTTTATATTGTTCCGCAAAGTTTCTTAAAACCTTGCCTTTAAATTGCGGACCATTGTCACAAATAATAGCAGACGGAACACCGTACACGAGAACGACATCATTCTCTAAATGCTTCACAACATTCTCTGCAGACGATTTTCGCAAGGAAAAGAGAAGGGTGAACTTACTGAAGGAATCGGAAACCGAAAGGATATATTGATTTCCCCTGGATGTTCTTGGGAGTGGACCCATGAGATCGGTACTAATTAATTGCCATGGTTCTGTTACTGATGGAGTTTTACTAAGCATATAACCCATAGGTTTCTTTTGCTCAGGTTTTGTCTGTATACAAACAACACAGCGACGTACATAAGATGCGACATCTGACCTCATCTTTGGCCAATAGTAATTATCTGCCACTCTTGCCAGCGTTTTTGTGACTCCACCATGACCACATACAGGACGGTCATGACATAATCGGAGGATTTCCATCCGTTTTTCCTTGGGAACCACTAGCTTCCAAGGAGAACTTTCTGATGCTAGCTCTGGAAAACGAAGACGCACATATTTGAAAATAGCATCGTTCTCCAATCTCCACTGAGAATATTTTAGAGGACGCTTCCGAATCAAATCAATCATTTTCAGATACCAAGTATCTTTGATTTCTGTTTCGAGGGGGGGATCAAAAATACGAACTACCTCAATCGCTGGGACACTTCTCGATAGAGTGTCAGGAACGACATTGTCTTTTCCTTTTCTATGAACAACATCAAAGGAATACTGTTGTAAGCGAACAGCCCACCGTGCAATTCTTCCTACGGGGTCTTTAATATTGTTTATCCACTTTAAACTATAATGGTCAGTGACAACCGTAAAATGAACCCCCTCTAAATATGGGCGAAGCTTTTCAATCGCGAATAATACTGCTAAACACTCTTTTTCTGTCGTGCTATGTTTTCGCTCGTTTTTGTCTAACGACCTACTGAGATAGCTTATAACTCTCTCACCTAATTCGGGATGAATTTGATACAAAACTGCACCCAAACCAAAATCAGAGGCATCAGTTTGTACATAAAATGGAAGGGAGTAATCGGGACACGATAAAACAGGAGCCGATACGAGATATTCTTTTATAGTATTCAATGCCTTTGTACAATCACTGGACCATTCAAATTTCTTATTTTTGTGTAAGAGCCTGGTAAGAGGTCCTACTACGGAAGAGAAATTTGGTACGAAACGACGATACCACGAAGCTAAACCCAAGATTCGGCGAACGTCAGATACTGTCTTTGGAGTGGGGATATTAAGTATGGCTTGAACTTTTTCAGGATCAACGTGTAAACCATTCCTGCCTACGACATAACCCAAATATTTCAATTCCGATCTACAGAACTGACACTTACTTTGACTCAACGTTAGTCCCGCCTTCTGAAGTCGTCGAAATACTTCTTTGAGAATTTCTAAATGTTTCTCAAAAGTATCAGCAATAATGATTATATCATCTAAGTATACGAAAACGTAGGGTTCGAGTGAAGAATCTATAATGCTATCAATTAGCCTTTGGAACGTAGCTGGTGAATTCGAAAGACCCATAGGTAGTCGTTTGAAGTGGAATAGCCCCCGGTTCGGAACACAGAAGGCAGTTAACGGTCGCGACATTTTAGCCACCGGAACTTGATAGTAAGCCGATTTTATATCCAAGGAAGACAGGTACTTAGCATTTCTGAGCTTATCTAACGTAGCTGATACGAACGGAATCGGATAAGCATCTTTAACCGTTACTTTATTTAACTTACGGTAATCCACGCAAAAACGATATGTATTATCCTTCTTCTTTACCAATAATATCGGGGATGACCATGGGCTTTGGGAAGGTTCTACAACATCATCAGATAATAATTTATCCAACTCTTTGTCAATATGAGCCTGCATGACAGGATTTACCGGATAATGCCTTTGTTTTATCGGCGCAGAGTCTGTCTCAATGACATGCTCAACTAAATCAGTGCAGCCCAAACCATTACCCATCTTTTCGAAGGCTTCAGAAACAACAGACTGAAGTAGACTCGCCTGTTCTTCGGACAAATCGGATCCTGACTGCAGAGCAGCTATAGGTGCCAAAACCGGATCACATTCCTCGGAAAAATGCCATCCACCTCCTCGGAGATCTGGAACAATACCCATCAACTTCCAAAAATCGGCTCCCAATATTAATGAATGGGGCAAAGATGGAACAACAAGAACATTCAATAACCGCACTCGCCCTTCGAGTTCAAAAGGAACACTTATAGACCCTCGGGAGAGACATTTTTCACCGTTAGCGACCGTACAAGAAGTAGGTTTTTCGCCAGTCCACGGAAGACCCAAACCTTTGAGGACATTCCATCCCTTAGCGCCCACAATGGTACGAGAGGCACCAGAATCCAATAGTCCCAACATTCTCAGATGCAATATAGTCACCTTCAAGTATGGACGTTCGTCCCCTAACGTACTAGATAAAACAAAATCCAAAATAGCCTTCTGCCTATCGCCTAACTCATTATCAATCGGGTGAAAAAAGTTTGATTTCGAGGAAGGTAGCCGATTATCTACTTCCTCCGCTGTTCGTTTCCCTGTTTTTTGTTACAACTAGGACAATTCTTTACGGTATAGCCTGCACTACCGCAACGATAACAGTACGAACCACTTTGCGCATTCGGACAATTCGATCTCAAATGACCAATCTTTCGACAATTCCAACACGTTGGAGCCGAAGCATTGTCATATTCCGACTCAGCAAAGCTACAAGAAGGCTGAACTTCCGCGACATAAGCTAGACCGGGCTCTATCCATTTCTTATTTCTCGGAGGCGGCGTATATTTATCTATTGCTTCTTTTCGCATCTCAAGCTTTCGACACAAACTTAGCAATTCCCTTACTGAATCGACCGAAACTAAACCTAACTGGTTTTGAAAGAAAGGGAGAATATTTTTCATCAACACTCGTAGTCTCACTTTTTCTTTAACCGGAACCGTGAGCTTATCAAACATGTTTTGCATTTTAGCAATATAAATTCCTATCGGTTCATCCGCACCTTGTGTTCTATGTTTAATCTCTTCAAACAACTCTTCATCATAAAACGGGGATTGAAACTGTTCCCTTAAACCCTTAACTAAATCTGACCACGATTTAATTTCCTTCCTCACTGACAAATACCACTGGTGGGCATCATCAACGAACAAATCTCCTGCAGAATACAGAAGTTCCGACTTTGACACGTTCCGAGAAATGCATAACTCATCAACTTTGTCCAGAAATGTACTCAACGACATACCGCTTCTTTTGCCACTAAACTGTAGGTTCCATTTATAAACAGGAACTGACTTAGTATTTGTTTGTTTGGCGGTTGAATTACCAATAGTACGTGAGCTGGGAGTATTAAAATTATCATCCTCTTCTGAGTCCGAGGACTTTGATTCACTTGAAGAGTTTGATTCTAATGTTAACAAGGATATATCTCCTACAGCAGAACTTTGTCTTCTATGATACTTCCTAGCTTTCCTGGTCAAATCAGCCTGCATATTTATAAGATGTGCTATCACGTTAGATTTCTTTGTAGAGTGTTCAGGAGTTACCGGTAGAGACCTATTAATCCTACACAAACAGTGGACTATTTTCGTTATAAGTTTGCGAAACATTGAACTTTCTTTATCACCATCAAAATCTTCAATAATACTTTTCATGTGATTAATTTTAACCTCTAAGTTAGCACAATCTTCCTCAAATGTAAAGGGGTAGGTCGGATAACTGAGAGACGAGCCTTTCTTTTCATATCTGAGGATGTTTCGGAGGGTTTTCCTCATATCAGATACGGTCTTAGGGTCAGTAATTCCACGAAATCCTAACTCATAAATAAGCTCATCTTTATCCAGTCTATCAATTTCCATTTTATCATCCATAGTCAGAGTAAAAAAAAAATATATACGCCGGTAAATTAGAGAGAGAGAAGAAAAAATCCGAAAATCGACGGGATATGCACGATATAGGAATATGAACTAAAAAAAGTCAATATTCCTCAACAGAAATATAAGAAAAAAAAAAACTGAATTTGGAGAAACCAAACTAGAATGCACCTATTTAAACCATATGGGCCCCACGTTGGGCGCCAAAATTTGTGATCAACTTTCCAGATGTTATAAAAAAAAAACTAAAACTGTGGCTGAGTGGTCCCGCACTTCAGTGGAGAGGGGGGTAGGTTCTTTGAGGATGTAGAAAAGGGCGCCACGTGATTTAAACTCCACTCAGTAGGAATAAATTATCATTAAAATCACGAAAATGATATTAGTGTTTTTAATCTTCGGCAAACTGGTAATACTACTTCTGATTTTCTCCGTATATAGGCCTATATATGGCGCACAATGTATATAAATATATGTACACAATATAGCAGATGCTCATTTACATCATTTCATGAATTCTTCAAAATCACAAACGGCAATGTCACTTAATAATGTCACACAAATTAGCTTGAGAGAAAGGAACGAGACAGAAGGGAATGTAGGAAAAGGAATGATCAGGAAAAGGGTTAGAAAATTAACAGGACAAAAAATAAAAGTTTTCACCACTTCCTGTTGTCGGCAATACTGAAAAACGAATCCTATTTCGACCAGCGGTTAAGCAGGGCAGCTTCAACGAAATACTGGTGGGGTTGAATTTCTACCAGTATTTGTAAGTGGAAGGTTGCATACAGGGTAGATTCCAGGATTATATGGTTCCTGATATAATAGTATTAGCAGTGTAGGGGGGTATTACGAGCACCCTCTTTATGATGGAAGAGAGGGTAAAATAAGCTCCAGTGGTCCCTCACGGGAAATAATGCTTATGGTTCTATCCGGGGTAGTATGGATATGGACACTTTCCTTCTGATTTCACTGTCCAAGTTGGTAAAATTATAGAACGAAGTCAATAAATCCGTCTGATGACGTTGGAGATCTCAAATACGATACAGAAATCGGTAATATTCGAGGAACTCCAAAATTTCCACTGAAAATAATCCCAAAATATGGAAAGAATACTCAAATTCCTCAATTTTTCACTCAGGAAAATCAAAGTCGCCCTCATTCACGAATTTCACCATTAGAAGATGGAGTCAAGACCAGTTTTTTTGTGCCGATAATTCAAATCAATCAGAATACGTTAATTCAAAACTTCAGATTAGCCAACAGAAATAAATACCCTAAATATTATTTGTCTCATTTTCTATCATAATAATCTACATATTTCCATCTTATTCGTCGCAGATACAACAAAGGGAAATGTGATGCTCTGAGACTACCGCACCTGGACGAGAACATAGGCGGAGACGGCGTCTGGGTTTGAAATTGTTGCGTGATGAAAATCAACACGTAACAAAATGACAAGTATAGTATCTTTCGAACCAATGCTCTGATTCGACTGAAATTTTCACCAATCATTCCTCTTCACAATCCAGAATAACGTTCCAAAAATAAAAAGTCTAACTTTCGAAACTACTGAGATACAGGGTGTTCTTCGTCAAATGGCAAGTATAGTATCTTTCGAACCAATGCTCTGATTCGACTGAAATTTTCACCAATCATTCCTCTTCACAATCCAGAGTAACGTTCCAAAAATAAAAAGTCTAACTTTCGAAACAACTGAGATACAGGGTGTTCTTCGTCAAATGACAAGTATAGTATCTTTCGAACCAATGCTCTGATTCGACTGAAATTTTCACCAATCATTCCTCTTCAAAATCCAGAATAACGTTCCAAAAATAAAAAGTCTAACTTTCGAAACAACTGAGATACAGGGTGTTCTTCGTCAAATGACATGTATAGTATCTTTCGAACCAATGCTCTGATTCGACTGAAATTTTCACCAATCATTCCTCTTCACAATCCAGAATAACGTTCCAAAAATAAAAAGTCTAACTTTCGAAACAACTGAGATACAGGGTGTTCTTCGTCAAATGACAAAAATAGTATCTTTCGAATCAATGCTCTGATTCGACTGAAATTTTCACCAATCATTCCTCTTCACAATCCAGAATAACGTTCCAAAAATAAAAAGTCTAACTTTCGAAACACTTGAGATACAGGGTGTTCTTCGTCAAATGACAAGTATAGTATCTTTCGAACCAATGCTCTGATTCGACTGAAATTTTCACCAATCATTCCTCTTCAAAATCCAGAATAACGTTCCAAAAATAAAAAGTCTAACTTTCGAAACAACTGAGATACAGGGTGTTCTTCGTCAAATGACAAGTATAGTATCTTTCGAACCAATGCTCTGAATCGACTGAAATTTTCACCAATCATTCCTCTTCACAATCCAGAATAACGTTCCAAAAATAAAAAGTCTAACTTTCGAAACAACTGAGATACAGGGTGTTCTTCGTCAAATGACAAGTATAGTATCTTTCGAACCAATGCTCTGATTCGACTGAAATTTTCACCAATCATTCCTCTTCACAATCCAGAATAACGTTCCAAAAATAAAAAGTCTAACTTTCGAAACAACTGAGATACAGGGTGTTCTTCGTCAAATGACAAGTATAGTATCTTTCGAACCAATGCTCTGATTCGACTGAAATTTTCACCAATCATTCCTCTTCACAATCCAGAATAACGTTCCAAAAATAAAAAGTCTAACTCTCGAAACAACTGAGATACAGGGTGTTCTTCGTCAAATGACAAGTATAGTATCTTTCGAACCAATGCTCTGATTCGACTGAAATTTTCACCAATCATTCCTCTTCACAATCCAGAATAACGTTCCAAAAATAAAAAGTCTAACTTTCGAAACAACTGAGATACAGGGTGTTCTTCGTCAAATGACAAGTATAGTATCTTTCGAACCAATGCTCTGATTCGACTGAAATTTTCACCAATCATTCCTCTTCACAATCCAGAATAACGTTCCAAAAATAAAAAGTCTAACTTTCGAAACAACTGAGATACAGGGTGTTCTTCGTCAAATGACAAGTATAGTATCTTTCGAACCAATGCTCTGATTCGACTGAAATTTTCACCAATCATTCCTCTTCACAATCCAGAATAACGTTCCAAAAATAAAAAGTCTAACTTTCGAAACTACTGAGATATAGGGTGTTCTTCGTCAAATGGCAAGTATAGTATCTTTCGAACCAATGCTCTGATTCGACTGAAATTTTCACCAGTCATTCCTCTTCAAAATCCAGAATAACGTCCCAAAAATAAAAAGTCTAACTTTCGAAACAACTGAGATACAGGGTGTTCTTCGTCAAATGACAAGTATAGTATCTTTCGAACCAATGCTCTGATTCGACTGAAATTTTCACCAATCATTCCTCTTCACAATCCAGAATAACGTTCCAAAAATAAAAAGTCTAACTTTCGAAACAACTGAGATACAGGGTGTTCTTCGTCAAATGACAAGTATAGTATCTTTCGAATCAATGCTCTGATTCGACTGAAATTTTCACCAATCATTCCTCTTTACAATCCAGAATAACGTTCCAAAAATAAAAAGTCTAACTTTCGAAACACTTGAGATACAGGGTGTTCTTCGTCAAATGACAAGTATAGTATCTTTCGAACCAATGCTCTGATTCGACTGAAATTTTCACCAATCATTCCTCTTCAAAATCCAGAATAACGTTCCAAAAATAAAAAGTCTAACTTTCGAAACAACTGAGATACAGGGTGTTCTTCGTCAAATGACAAGTATAGTATCTTTCGAACCAATGCTCTGAATCGACTGAAATTTTCACCAATCATTCCTCTTCACAATCCAGAATAACGTTCCAAAAATAAAAAGTCTAACTTTCGAAACAACTGAGATACAGGGTGTTCTTCGTCAAATGACAAGTATAGTATCTTTCGAACCAATGCTCTGATTCGACTGAAATTTTCACCAATCATTCCTCTTCACAATCCAGAATAACGATTCAAAAATAAAAAGTCTAACTTTCGAAACAACTGAGATACAGGGTGTTCTTCGTCAAATGACAAGTATAGTATCTTTCGAACCAATGCTCTGATTCGACTGAAATTTTCACCAATCATTCCTCTTCACAATCCAGAATAACGTTCCAAAAATAAAAAGTCTAACTTTCGAAACAACTGAGATACAGGGTGTTCTTCGTCAAATGACAAGTATAGTATCTTTCGAACCAATGCTCTGATTCGACTGAAATTTTCACCAATCATTCTTCTTCAAAATCCAGAATAACGTTCCAAAAATAAAAAGTCTAACTTTCGAAACAACTGAGATACAGGGTGTTCTTCGTCAAATGACAAGTATAGTATCTTTCGAACCAATGCTCTGATTCGACTGAAATTTTCACCAATCATTCCTCTTCAAAATCCAGAATAACGTTCCAAAAATAAAAAGACTAACTTTCGAAACAACTGAGATACAGGGTGTTCTTCGTCAAATGACAAGTATAGTATCTTTCGAACCAATGCTCTGATTCGACTGAAATTTTCACCAATCATTCCTCTTCAAAATCCAGAATAACGTTCCAAAAATAAAAAGTCTAAGTTTCGAAACAACTGAGATACAGGGTGTTCTTCTTCAAATGATAAGTATAGTATCTTTCGAACCAATGCTCTGATTCGACTGAAATTTTCACCAATCATTCCTCTTCAAAATCCAGAATAACGTTCCAAAAATAAAAAGTCTAACTTTCGAAACAACTGAGATACAGGGTGTTCTTCGTCAAATGACAAGTATAGTATCTTTCGAACCAATGCTCTGATTCGACTGAAATTTTCACCAATCATTCCTCCTCAAAATCCAGAATAACGTTCCAAAAATAAAAAGTCTAACTTTCGAAACAACTGAGATACAGGGTGTTCTTCGTCAAATGACAAGTATAGTATCTTTCGAACCAATGCTCTGATTCGACTGAAATTTTCACCAATCATTCCTCTTCAAAATCCAGAATAACGTTCCAAAAATAAAAAGTCTAACTTTCGAAACAACTGAGATACAGGGTGTTCTTCGTCAAATGACAAGTATAGTATCTTTCGAACCAATGCTCTGATTCGACTGAAATTTTCACCAATCATTCCTCTTCACAATCCAGAATAACGTTCCAAAAATAAAAAGTCTAACTTTCGAAACAACTGAGATACAGGGTGTTCTTCGTCAAATGACAAGTATAGTATCTTTCGAACCAATGCTCTGATTCGACTGAAATTTTCACCAATCATTCCTCTTCAAAATCCAGAATAACGTTCCAAAAATAAAAAGTCTAACTTCCGAAACAACTGAGATACAGGGTGTTCTTCGTCAAATGACAAGTATAGTATCTTTCGAACCAATGCTCTGATTCGACTGAAATTTTCACCAATCATTCCTCTTCACAATCCAGAATAACGATTTAAAAATAAAAAGTCTAACTTTCGAAACAACTGAGATACAGGGTGTTCTTCGTCAAATGACAAGTATAGTATCTCTCGAACCAATGCTCTGATTCGACTGAAATTTTCACCAATCATTCCTCTTCACAATCCAGAATAACGTTCCAAAAATAAAAAGTCTAACTTTCGAAACAACTGAGATACAGGGTGTTCTTCGTCAAATGACAAGTATAGTATCTTTCGAACCAATGCTCTGATTCGACTGAAATTTTCACCAATCATTCCTCTTCAAAATCCAGAATAACGTTCCAAAAATAAAAAGTCTAACTTTCGAAACAACTGAGATACAGGGTGTTCTTCGTCAAATGACAAGTATAGTATCTTTCGAACCAATGCTCTGATTCGACTGAAATTTTCACCAATCATTCCTCTTCACAATCCAGAATAACGTTCCAAAAATAAAAAGTCTAACTTTCGAAACAACTGAGATACAGGGTGTTCTTCGTCAAATGACAAGTATAGTATCTTTCGAACCAATGCTCTGATTCGACTGAAATTTTCACCAATCATTCCTCTTCACAATCCAGAATAACGTTCCAAAAATAAAAAGTCTAACTTTCGAAACAACTGAGATACAGGGTGTTCTTCGTCAAATGACAAGTATAGTATCTTTCGAACCAATGCTCTGATTCGACTGAAATTTTCACCAATCATTCCTCTTCACAATCCAGAATAACGTTTCAAAAATAAAAAGTCTAACTTTCGAAACAACTGAGATACAGGGTGTTCTTCGTCAAATGACAAGTATAGTATCTTTCGAACCAATGCTCTGATTCGACTGAAATTTTCACCAATCATTCCTCTCCAAAATCCAGAATAACGTTCCAAAAATAAAAAGTCTAACTTTCGAAACAACTGAGATACAGGGTGTTCTTCGTCAAATGACAAGTATAGTATCTTTCGAAGCAATTCTCTGATTCGACTGTAATTTTCACCAATCATTCCTCTTCACAATCCAGAATAACGTTCCAAAAATAAAAAGTCTAACTTTCGAAACAACTGATACAGATACAGGGTGTTCTTCGTCAAATGACAAG
Source organism: Myrrha octodecimguttata (assembly GCA_958510865.1). Lineage (NCBI taxonomy): Eukaryota > Metazoa > Arthropoda > Insecta > Coleoptera > Coccinellidae > Myrrha > Myrrha octodecimguttata. Next base: position 36,163 of record CAUEHS010000418.1, read on the forward strand.
TATAGTATCTTTCGAAACAATGCTCTGATTCGACTGAAATTTTCACCAATCATTCCTCTTCACAATCCAGAATAACGTTCCAAAAATAAAAAGTCTAACTTTCGAAACAACTGAGATACAGGGTGTTCTTCGTCAAATGACAAGTATAGTATCTTTCGAACCAATGCTCTGATTCGACTGAAATTTTCACCAATCATTCCTCTTCACAATCCAGAATAACGTTCCAAAAATAAAAAGTCTAACTTTCGAAACAACTGAGATACAGGGTGTTCTTCGTCAAATGACAAGTATAGTATCTTTCGAACCAATGCTCTAATTCGACTGAAATTTTCACCAATCATTCCTCTTCACAATCCAGAATAACGTTCCAAAAATAAAAAGTCTAACTTTCGAAACAACTGAGATACAGGGTGTTCTTCGTCAAATGACAAGTATAGTATCTTTCGAACCAATGCTCTGATTCGACTGAAATTTTCACCAATCATTCCTCTTCAAAATCCAGAATAACGTTCCAAAAATAAAAAGTCTAACTTTCGAAACAACTGAGATACAGGGTGTTCTTCGTCAAATGACAAGTATAGTATCTTTCGAACCAATGCTCTGATTCGACTGAAATTTTCACCAATCATTCCTCTTCACAATCCAGAATAACGTTCCAAAAATAAAAAGTCTAACTTTCGAAACAACTGAGATACAGGGTGTTCTTCGTCAAATGACAAGTATAGTATCTTTCGAACCAATGCTCTGATTCGACTGAAATTTTCACCAATCATTCCTCTTCACAATCCAGAATAACGTTCCAAAAATAAAAAGTCTAACTTTCGAAACAACTGAGATACAGGGTGTTCTTCGTCAAATGACAAGTATAGTATCTTTCGAACCAATGCTCTGATTCGACTGAAATTTTCACCAATCATTCCTCTTCACAATCCAGAATAACGTTCCAAAAATAAAAAGTCTAACTTTCGAAACAACTGAGATACAGGGTGTTCTTCGTCAAATGACAAGTATAGTATCTTTCGAACCAATGCTCTGATTCGACTGAAATTTTCACCAATCATTCCTCTTCAAAATCCAGAATAACGTTCCAAAAATAAAAAGTCTTACTTTCGAAACAACTGAGATACAGGGTGTTCTTCGTCAAATGACAAGTATAGTATCTTTCGAACCAATGCTCTGATTCGACTGAAATTTTCACCAATCATTCCTCTTCACAATCCAGAATAACGTTCCAAAAATAAAAAGTCTAACTTTCGAAACAACTGAGATACAGGGTGTTCTTCGTCAAATGACAAGTATAGTATCTTTCGAACCAATGCTCTGATTCGACTGAAATTTTCACCAATCATTCCTCTTCACAATCCAGAATAACGTTCCAAAAATAAAAAGTCTAACTTTCGAAACAACTGAGATACAGGGTGTTCTTCGTCAAATGACAAGTATAGTATCTTTCGAACCAATGCTCTGATTCGACTGAAATTTTCACCAATCATTCCTCTTCACAATCCAGAATAACGTTCCAAAAATAAAAAGTCCTACTTTCGAAACAACTGAGATACAGGGTGTTCTTCGTCAAATGACAAGTATAGTATCTTTCGAACCAATGCTCTGATTCGACTGAAATTTTCATCAATCATTCCTCTTCAAAATCCAGAATAACGTTCCAAAAATAAAAAGTCTAACTTTCGAAACAACTGAGATACAGGGTGTTCTTCGTCAAATGACAAGTATAGTATCTTTCGAACCAATGCTCTGATTCGACTGAAATTTTCACCAATCATTCCTCTTCACAATCCAGAATAACGTTCCAAAAATAAAAAGTCTAACTTTCGAAACAACTGAGATACAGGGTGTTCTTCGTCAAATGACAAGTATAGTATCTTTCGAACCAATGCTCTGATTCGACTGAAATTTTCACCAATCATTCCTCTTCAAAATCCAGAATAACGTTCCAAAAATAAAAAGTCTAACTTTCGAAACAACTGAGATACAGGGTGTTCTTCGTCAAATGACAAGTATAGTATTTTTCGAACCAATGCTCTGATTCGACTGAAATTTTCACCAATCATTCCTCTTCAAAATCCAGAATAACGTTCCAAAAATAAAAAGTCTAACTTTCGAAACAACTGAGATACAGGGTGTTCTTCGTCAAATGACAAGTATGGTATCATTCGAACTAATGCTCTGATTCGACTGAAATTTTCACCAATCATTCCTCTTCAAAATCCAGAATAACGTTCCAAAAATAAAAAGTCTAACTTCCGAAACAACTGAGATACAGGGTGTTCTTCGTCAAATGACAAGTATAGTATCTTTCGAACCAATGCTCTGATTCGACTGAAATTTTCACCAATCATTCCTCTTCACAATCCAGAATAACGTTCCAAAAATAAAAAGTCTAACTTCCGAAACAACTGAGATACAGGGTGTTCTTCGTCAAATGACAAGTATAGTATCTTTCGAACCAATGCTCTGATTCGACTGAAATTTTCACCAATCATTCCTCTTCACAATCCAGAATAACGATTCAAAAATAAAAAGTCTAACTTTCGAAACAACTGAGATACAGGGTGTTCTTCGTCAAATGACAAGTATAGTATCTTTCGAACCAATTCTCTGATTCGACTGTAATTTTCACCAATCATTCCTTTTCACAATCCAGAATAACGTTCCAAAAATAAAAAGTCTAACTTTCGAAACAACTGATACAGATACAGGGTGTTCTTCGTCAAATGACAAGTATAGTATCTTTCGAAACAATGCTCTGATTCGACTGAAATTTTCACCAATCATTCCTCTTCACAATCCAGAATAACGTTCCAAAAATAAAAAGTCTAACTTTCGAAACAACTGAGATACAGGGTGTTCTTCGTCAAATGACAAGTATAGTATCTTTCGAACTAATGCTCTGATTCGACTGAAATTTTCACCAATCATTCCTCTTCACAATCCAGAATAACGTTTCAAAAATAAAAAGTCTAACTTTCGAAACAACTGAGATACAGGGTGTTCTTCGTCAAATGACAAGTATAGTATCTTTCGAACCAATGCTCTAATTCGACTGAAATTTTCACCAATCATTCCTCTTCACAATCCAGAATAACGTTCCAAAAATAAAAAGTCTAACTTTCGAAACAACTGAGATACAGGGTGTTCTTCGTCAAATGACAAGTATAGTATCTTTCGAACCAATGCTCTGATTCGACTGAAATTTTCACCAATCATTCCTCTTCAAAATCCAGAATAACGTTCCAAAAATAAAAAGTCTAACTTTCGAAACAACTGAGATACAGGGTGTTCTTCGTCAAATGACAAGTATAGTATCTTTCGAACCAATGCTCTGATTCGACTGAAATTTTCACCAATCATTCCTCTTCACAATCCAGAATAACGTTCCAAAAATAAAAAGTCTAACTTTCGAAACAACTGAGATACAGGGTGTTCTTCGTCAAATGACAAGTATAGTATCTTTCGAACCAATGCTCTGATTCGACTGAAATTTTCACCAATCATTCCTCTTCACAATCCAGAATAACGTTCCAAAAATAAAAAGTCTAACTTTCGAAACAACTGAGATACAGGGTGTTCTTCGTCAAATGACAAGTATAGTATCTTTCGAACCAATGCTCTGATTCGACTGAAATTTTCACCAATCATTCCTCTTCACAATCCAGAATAACGTTCCAAAAATAAAAAGTCTAACTTTCGAAACAACTGAGATACAGGGTGTTCTTCGTCAAATGACAAGTATAGTATCTTTCGAACCAATGCTCTGATTCGACTGAAATTTTCACCAATCATTCCTCTTCAAAATCCAGAATAACGTTCCAAAAATAAAAAGTCTTACTTTCGAAACAACTGAGATACAGGGTGTTCTTCGTCAAATGACAAGTATAGTATCTTTCGAACCAATGCTCTGATTCGACTGAAATTTTCACCAATCATTCCTCTTCACAATCCAGAATAACGTTCCAAAAATAAAAAGTCTAACTTTCGAAACAACTGAGATACAGGGTGTTCTTCGTCAAATGACAAGTATAGTATCTTTCGAACCAATGCTCTGATTCGACTGAAATTTTCACCAATCATTCCTCTTCACAATCCAGAATAACGTTCCAAAAATAAAAAGTCTAACTTTCGAAACAACTGAGATACAGGGTGTTCTTCGTCAAATGACAAGTATAGTATCTTTCGAACCAATGCTCTGATTCGACTGAAATTTTCACCAATCATTCCTCTTCACAATCCAGAATAACGTTCCAAAAATAAAAAGTCCTACTTTCGAAACAACTGAGATACAGGGTGTTCTTCGTCAAATGACAAGTATAGTATCTTTCGAACCAATGCTCTGATTCGACTGAAATTTTCATCAATCATTCCTCTTCAAAATCCAGAATAACGTTCCAAAAATAAAAAGTCTAACTTTCGAAACAACTGAGATACAGGGTGTTCTTCGTCAAATGACAAGTATAGTATCTTTCGAACCAATGCTCTGATTCGACTGAAATTTTCACCAATCATTCCTCTTCACAATCCAGAATAACGTTCCAAAAATAAAAAGTCTAACTTTCGAAACAACTGAGATACAGGGTGTTCTTCGTCAAATGACAAGTATAGTATCTTTCGAACCAATGCTCTGATTCGACTGAAATTTTCACCAATCATTCCTCTTCAAAATCCAGAATAACGTTCCAAAAATAAAAAGTCTAACTTTCGAAACAACTGAGATACAGGGTGTTCTTCGTCAAATGACAAGTATAGTATTTTTCGAACCAATGCTCTGATTCGACTGAAATTTTCACCAATCATTCCTCTTCAAAATCCAGAATAACGTTCCAAAAATAAAAAGTCTAACTTCCGAAACAACTGAGATACAGGGTGTTCTTCGTCAAATGACAAGTATAGTATCTTTCGAACCAATGCTCTGATTCGACTGAAATTTTCACCAATCATTCCTCTTCACAATCCAGAATAACGATTCAAAAATAAAAAGTCTAACTTTCGAAACAACTGAGATACAGGGTGTTCTTCGTCAAATGACAAATATAGTATCTTTCGAACCAATGCTCTGATTCGACTGAAATTTTCACCAATCATTCTCCTTCACAATCCAGAATAACGTTCCAAAAATAAAAAGTCTAACTTTCGAAACAACTGAGATACAGGGTGTTCTTCGTCAAATGACAAGTATAGTATCTTTCGAACCAATGCTCTGATTCGACTGAAATTTTCACCAATCATTCCTCTTCACAATCCGGAATAACGATTCAAAAATAAAAAGTCTAACTTTCGAAACAACTGAGATACAGGGTGTTCTTCGTCAAATGACAAGTATAGTATCTTTCGAACCAATGCTCTGATTCGACTGAAATTTTCACCAATCATTCCTCTTCACAATCCAGAATAACGTTCCAAAAATAAAAAGTCTAACTTTCGAAACAACTGAGATACAGGGTGTTCTTCGTCAAATGACAAGTATAGTATCTTTCGAACCAATGCTCTGATTCGACTGAAATTTTCACCAATCATTCCTTTTCAAAATCCAGAAAAACGTTCCAAAAATAAAAAGTCTTACTTTCGAAACAACTGAGATACAGGGTGTTCTTCGTCAAATGACAAGTATAGTATCTTTCGAACCAATGCTCTGATTCGACTGAAATTTTCACCAATCATTCCTCTTCAAAATCCAGAATAACGTTCCAAAAATAAAAAGTCTAACTTTCGAAACAACTGAGATACAGGGTGTTCTTCGTCAAATGACAAGTATAGTATCTTTCGAACCAATGCTCTGATTCGACTGAAATTTTCACCAATCATTCCTCTTCACAATCCAGAATAACGTTCCAAAAATAAAAAGTCTAACTTTCGAAACAACTGAGATACAGGGTGTTCTTCGTCAAATGACAAGTATAGTATCTTTCGAACCAATGCTCTTATTCGACTGAAATTTTCACCAATCATTCCTCTTCACAATCCAGAATAACGTTCCAAAAATAAAAAGTCTAACTTTCGAAACAACTGAGATACAGGGTGTTCTTCGTCAAATGACAAGTATAGTATCTTTCGAACCAATGCTCTGATTCGACTGAAATTTTCACCAATCATTCCTCTTCACAATCCAGAATAACGTTCCAAAAATAAAAAGTCTAACTTTCGAAACAACTGAGATACAGGGTGTTCTTCGTCAAATGACAAGTATAGTATCTTTCGAACCAATGCTCTGATTCGACTGAAATTTTCACCAATCATTCCTCTTCAAAATCCAGAATAACGTTCCAAAAATAAAAAGTCTAACTTTCGAAACAACTGAGATACAGGGTGTTCTTCGTCAAATGACAAGTATAGTATCTTTCGAACCAATGCTCTGATTCGACTGAAATTTTCACCAATCATTCCTCTTCACAATCCAGAATAACGTTCCAAAACTAAAAAGTCTATCTTTCGAAACAACTGAGATACAGGGTGTTCTTCGTCAAATGACAAGTATAGTATCTTTCGAACCAATGCTCTGATTCGACTGAAATTTTCACCAATCATTCCTCTCCTAAATCCAGAATAACGTTCCAAAAATAAAAAGTCCAACTTTCGAAACAACTGAGATACAGGGTGTTCTTCGTCAAATGACAAGTATAGTATCTTTCGAACCAATGCTCTGATTCGACTGAAATTTTCACCAATCATTCCTCTTCACAATCCAGAATAACGTTCCAAAAATAAAAAGTCCAACTTTCGAAACAACTGAGATACAGGGTGTTCTTCGTCAAATGACAAGTATAGTATCTTTCGAACCAATGCTCTTATTCGACTGAAATTTTCACCAATCATTCCTCTTCACAATCCAGAATAACGTTCCAAAAATAAAAAGTCTAACTTTCGAAACAACTGAGATACAGGGTGTTCTTCGTCAAATGACAAGTATAGTATCTTTCGAACCAATGCTCTGATTCGACTGAAATTTTCACCAATCATTCCTCTTCACAATCCAGAATAACGTTCCAAAAATAAAAAGTCTAACTTTCGAAACAACTGAGATACAGGGTGTTCTTCGTCAAATGACAAGTATAGTATCTTTCGAACCAATGCTCTGATTCGACTGAAATTTTCACCAATCATTCCTCTTCAAAATCCAGAATAACGTTCCAAAAATAAAAAGTCTAACTTTCGAAACAACTGAGATACAGGGTGTTCTTCGTCAAATGACAAGTATAGTATCTTTCGAACCAATGCTCTGATTCGACTGAAATTTTCACCAATCATTCCTCTTCACAATCCAGAATAACGTTCCAAAACTAAAAAGTCTAACTTTCGAAACAACTGAGATACAGGGTGTTCTTCGTCAAATGACAAGTATAGTATCTTTCGAACCAATGCTCTGATTCGACTGAAATTTTCACCAATCATTCCTCTCCAAAATCCAGAATAACGTTCCAAAAATAAAAAGTCTAACTTTCGAAACAACTGAGATACAGGGTGTTCTTCGTCAAATGACAAGTATAGTATCTTTCGAACCAATGCTCTGATTCGACTGAAATTTTCACCAATCATTCCTCTTCAAAATCCAGAATAACGTTCCAAAAATAAAAAGTCTAACTTTCGAAACAACTGAGATACAGGGTGTTCTTCGTCAAATGACAAGTATAGTATCTTTCGAACCAATGCTCTGATTCGACTGAAATTTTCACCAATCATTCCTCTTCACAATCCAGAATAACGTTCCAAAAATAAAAAGTCTAACTTTCGAAACAACTGAGATACAGGGTGTTCTTCGTCAAATGACAAGTATAGTATCTTTCGAACCAATGCTCTGATTCGACTGAAATTTTCACCAATCATTCCTCTTCAAAATCCAGAATAACGTTCCAAAAATAAAAAGTCTAACTTCCGAAACAACTGAGATACAGGGTGTTCTTCGTCAAATGACAAGTATAGTATCTTTCGAACCAATGCTCTGATTCGACTGAAATTTTCACCAATCATTCCTCTTCACAATCCAGAATAACGATTCAAAAATAAAAAGTCTAACTTTCGAAACAACTGAGATACAGGGTGTTCTTCGTCAAATGACAAGTATAGTATCTCTCGAACCAATGCTCTGATTCGACTGAAATTTTCACCAATCATTCCTCTTCACAATCCAGAATAACGTTCCAAAAATAAAAAGTCTAACTTTCGAAACAACTGAGATACAGGGTGTTCTTCGTCAAATGACAAGTATAGTATCTTTCGAACCAATGCTCTGATTCGACTGAAATTTTCACCAATCATTCCTCTTCAAAATCCAGAATAACGTTCCAAAAATAAAAAGTCTAACTTTCGAAACAACTGAGATACAGGGTGTTCTTCGTCAAATGACAAGTATAGTATCTTTCGAACCAATGCTCTGATTCGACTGAAATTTTCACCAATCATTCCTCTTCACAATCCAGAATAACGTTCCAAAAATAAAAAGTCTAACTTTCGAAACAACTGAGATACAGGGTGTTCTTCGTCAAATGACAAGTATAGTATCTTTCGAACCAATGCTCTGATTCGACTGAAATTTTCACCAATCATTCCTCTTCACAATCCAGAATAACGTTCCAAAAATAAAAAGTCTAACTTTCGAAACAACTGAGATACAGGGTGTTCTTCGTCAAATGACAAGTATAGTATCTTTCGAACCAATGCTCTGATTCGACTGAAATTTTCACCAATCATTCCTCTTCACAATCCAGAATAACGTTCCAAAAATAAAAAGTCTAACTTTCGAAACAACTGAGATACAGGGTGTTCTTCGTCAAATGACAAGTATAGTATCTTTCGAACCAATGCTCTGATTCGACTGAAATTTTCACCAATCATTCCTCTCCAAAATCCAGAATAACGTTCCAAAAATAAAAAGTCTAACTTTCGAAACAACTGAGATACAGGGTGTTCTTCGTCAAATGACAAGTATAGTATCTTTCGAACCAATTCTCTGATTCGACTGTAATTTTCACCAATCATTCCTCTTCACAATCCAGAATAACGTTCCAAAAATAAAAAGTCTAACTTTCGAAACAACTGATACAGATACAGGGTGTTCTTCGTCAAATGACAAGTATAGTATCTTTCGAAACAATGCTCTGATTCGACTGAAATTTTCACCAATCATTCCTCTTCACAATCCAGAATAACGTTCCAAAAATAAAAAGTCTAACTTTCGAAACAACTGAGATACAGGGTGTTCTTCGTCAAATGACAAGTATAGTATCTTTCGAACCAATGCTCTGATTCGACTGAAATTTTCACCAATCATTCCTCTTCACAATCCAGAATAACGTTCCAAAAATAAAAAGTCTAACTTTCGAAACAACTGAGATACAGGGTGTTCTTCGTCAAATGACAAGTATAGTATCTTTCGAACCAATGCTCTAATTCGACTGAAATTTTCACCAATCATTCCTCTTCACAATCCAGAATAACGTTCCAAAAATAAAAAGTCTAACTTTCGAAACAACTGAGATACAGGGTGTTCTTCGTCAAATGACAAGTATAGTATCTTTCGAACCAATGCTCTGATTCGACTGAAATTTTCACCAATCATTCCTCTTCAAAATCCAGAATAACGTTCCAAAAATAAAAAGTCTAACTTTCGAAACAACTGAGATACAGGGTGTTCTTCGTCAAATGACAAGTATAGTATCTTTCGAACCAATGCTCTGATTCGACTGAAATTTTCACCAATCATTCCTCTTCACAATCCAGAATAACGTTCCAAAAATAAAAAGTCTAACTTTCGAAACAACTGAGATACAGGGTGTTCTTCGTCAAATGACAAGTATAGTATCTTTCGAACCAATGCTCTGATTCGACTGAAATTTTCACCAATCATTCCTCTTCACAATCCAGAATAACGTTCCAAAAATAAAAAGTCTAACTTTCGAAACAACTGAGATACAGGGTGTTCTTCGTCAAATGACAAGTATAGTATCTTTCGAACCAATGCTCTGATTCGACTGAAATTTTCACCAATCATTCCTCTTCACAATCCAGAATAACGTTCCAAAAATAAAAAGTCTAACTTTCGAAACAACTGAGATACAGGGTGTTCTTCGTCAAATGACAAGTATAGTATCTTTCGAACCAATGCTCTGATTCGACTGAAATTTTCACCAATCATTCCTCTTCAAAATCCAGAATAACGTTACAAAAATAAAAAGTCTAACTTTCGAAACAACTGAGATACAGGGTGTTCTTCGTCAAATGACAAGTATAGTATCTTTCGAACCAATGCTCTGATTCGACTGAAATTTTCACCAATCATTCCTCTTCACAATCCAGAATAACGTTCCAAAAATAAAAAGTCTAACTTTCGAAACAACTGAGATACAGGGTGTTCTTCGTCAAATGACAAGTATAGTATCTTTCGAACCAATGCTCTGATTCGACTGAAATTTTCATCAATCATTCCTCTTCACAATCCAGAATAACGTTCCAAAAATAAAAAGTCTAACTTTCGAAACAACTGAGATACAGGGTGTTCTTCGTCAAATGACAAGTATAGTATCTTTCGAACCAATGCTCTGATTCGACTGAAATTTTCACCAATCATTCCTCTTCACAATCCAGAATAACGTTCCAAAAATAAAAAGTCTTACTTTCGAAACAACTGAGATACAGGGTGTTCTTCGTCAAATGACAAGTATAGTATCTTTCGAACCAATGCTCTGATTCGACTGAAATTTTCATCAATCATTCCTCTTCAAAATCCAGAATAACGTTCCAAAAATAAAAAGTCTAACTTTCGAAACAACTGAGATACAGGGTGTTCTTCGTCAAATGACAAGTATAGTATCTTTCGAACCAATGCTCTGATTCGACTGAAATTTTCACCAATCATTCCTCTTCACAATCCGGAATAACGTTCCAAAAATAAAAAGTCTAACTTTCGAAACAACTGAGATACAGGGTGTTCTTCGTCAAATGACAAGTATAGTATCTTTCGAACCAATGCTCTGATTCGACTGAAATTTTCACCAATCATTCCTCTTCAAAATCCAGAATAACGTTCCAAAAATAAAAAGTCTAACTTTCGAAACAACTGAGATACAGGGTGTTCTTCGTCAAATGACAAGTATAGTATCTTTCGAACCAATGCTCTGATTCGACTGAAATTTTCACCAATCATTCCTCTTCAAAATCCAGAATAACGTTCCAAAAATAAAAAGTCTAACTTTCGAAACAACTGAGATACAGGGTGTTCTTCGTCAAATGACAAGTATAGTATCATTCGAACCAATGCTCTGATTCGACTGAAATTTTCACCAATCATTCCTCTTCACAATCCAGAATAACGTTCCAAAAATAAAAAGTCTAACTTTCGAAACAACTGAGATACAGGGTGTTCTTCGTCAAATGACAAGTATAGTATCTTTCGAACCAATGCTCTGATTCGACTGAAATTTTCACCAATCATTCCTCTTCAAAATCCAGAATAACGTTCCAAAAATAAAAAGTCTAACTTCCGAAACAACTGAGATACAGGGTGTTCTTCGTCAAATGACAAGTATAGTATCTTTCGAAACAATGCTCTGATTCGACTGAAATTTTCACCAATCATTCCTCTTCACAATCCAGAATAACGATTCAAAAATAAAAAGTCTAACTTTCGAAACAACTGAGATACAGGGTGTTCTTCGTCAAATGACAAGTATAGTATCTTTCGAACCAATGCTCTGATTCGACTGAAATTTTCACCAATCATTCCTCTTCACAATCCAGAATAACGTTCCGAAAATAAAAAGTCTAACTTTCGAAACAACTGAGATACAGGGTGTTCTTCGTCAAATGACAAGTATAGTATCTTTCGAACCAATGCTCTGATTCGACTGAAATTTTCACCAATCATTCCTCTTCAAAATCCAGAATAACGTTCCAAAAATAAAAAGTCTAACTTTCGAAACATCTGAGATACAGGGTGTTCTTCGTCAAATGACAAGTATAGTATCTTTCGAACCAATGCTCTGATTCGACTGAAATTTTCACCAATCATTCCTCTTCAAAATCCAGAATAACGTTCCAAAAATAAAAAGTCTAACTTTCGAAACAACTGAGATACAGGGTGTTCTTCGTCAAATGACAAGTATAGTATCATTCGAACCAATGCTCTGATTCGACTGAAATTTTCACCAATCATTCCTCTTCACAATCCAGAATAACGTTCCAAAAATAAAAAGTCTAACTTTCGAAACAACTGAGATACAGGGTGTTCTTCGTCAAATGACAAGTATAGTATCTTTCGAACCAATGCTCTGATTCGACTGAAATTTTCACCAATCATTCCTCTTCAAAATCCAGAATAACGTTCCAAAAATAAAAAGTCTAACTTCCGAAACAACTGAGATACAGGGTGTTCTTCGTCAAATGACAAGTATAGTATCTTTCGAAACAATGCTCTGATTCGACTGAAATTTTCACCAATCATTCCTCTTCACAATCCAGAATAACGATTCAAAAATAAAAAGTCTAACTTTCGAAACAACTGAGATACAGGGTGTTCTTCGTCAAATGACAAGTATAGTATCTTTCGAACCAATGCTCTGATTCGACTGAAATTTTCACCAATCATTCCTCTTCACAATCCAGAATAACGTTCCGAAAATAAAAAGTCTAACTTTCGAAACAACTGAGATACATTGTGTTCTTCGTCAAATGACAAGTATAGTATCTTTCGAACCAATGCTCTGATTCGACTGAAATTTTCACCAATCATTCCTCTTCATAATCCAGAATAACGTTCCAAAAATAAAAAGTCTAACTTTCGAAACAACTGAGATACAGGGTGTTCTTCGTCAAATGACAAGTATAGTATCTTTCGAACCAATGCTCTGATTCGACTGAAATTTTCACCAATCATTCCTCTTCAAAATCCAGAATAACGTTCCAAAAATAAAAAGTCTTACTTTCGAAACAACTGAGATACAGGGTGTTCTTCGTCAAATGACAAGTATAGTATCTTTCGAACCAATGCTCTGATTCGACTGAAATTTTCACCAATCATTCCTCTTCACAATCCAGAATAACGATTCAAAAATAAAAAGTCTAACTTTCGAAACAACTGAGATACAGGGTGTTCTTCGTCAAATGACAAGTATAGTATCTTTCGAACCAATGCTCTGATTCGACTGAAATTCTCACCAATCATTCCTCTTCACAATCCAGAATAACGTTCCAAAAATAAAAAGTCTAACTTTCGAAACAACTGAGATACAGGGTGTTCTTCGTCAAATGACAAGTATAGTATCTTTCGAACCAATGCTCTGATTCGACTGAAATTTTCACCAATCATTCCTCTTCAAAATCCAGAATAACGTTCCAAAAATAAAAAGTCTAACTTTCGAAACAACTGAGATACAGGGTGTTCTTCGTCAAATGACAAGTATAGTATCTTTCGAACCAATGCTCTGATTCGACTGAAATTTTCACCAATCATTCCTCTTCACAATCCAGAATAACGTTCCAAAAATAAAAAGTCCAACTTTCGAAACAACTGAGATACAGGGTGTTCTTCGTCAAATGACAAGTATAGTATCTTTCGAACCAATGCTCTGATTCGACTGAAATTTTCACCAATCATTCCTCTTCACAATCCAGAATAACGTTCCAAAAATAAGAAGTCTAACTTTCGAAACAACTGAGATACAGGGTGTTCTTCGTCAAATGACAAGTATAGTATCTTTCGAACCAATGCTCTGATTCGACTGAAATTTTCACCAATCATTCCTCTTCACAATCCAGAATAACGTTCCAAAAATAAAAAGTCTAACTTTCGAAACAACTGAGATACAGGGTGTTCTTCGTCAAATGACAAGTATAGTATCTTTCGAACCAATGCTCTGATTCGACTGAAATTTTCACCAATCATTCCTCTCCAAAATCCAGAATAACATTCCAAAAATAAAAAGTCTAACTTTCGAAACAACTGAGATACAGGGTGTTCTTCGTCAAATGACAAGTATAGTATCTTTCGAACCAATGCTATGATTCGACTGAAATTTTCACCAATCATTCCTCTTCACAATCCAGAATAACGTTCCAAAAATAAAAAGTCTAACTTTCGAAACAACTGAGATACAGGGTGTTCTTCGTCAAATGACAAGTATAGTATCTTTCGAACCAATGCTCTGATTCGACTGAAATTTTCACCAATCATTCCTCTTCACAATCCAGAATAACGTTCCAAAAATAAAAAGTCTAACTTTCGAAACAACTGAGATACAGGGTGTTCTTCGTCAAATGACAAGTATAGTATCTTTCGAACCAATGCTCTGATTCGACTGAAATTTTCACCAATCATTCCTCTTCACAATCCAGAATAACGTTCCAAAATTAAAAAGTCTAACTCTCGAAACAACTGAGATACAGGGTGTTCTTCGTCAAATGACAAGTATAGTATCTTTCGAACCAATGCTCTGATTCGACTGAAATTTTCACCAATCATTCCTCTTCAAAATCCAGAATAACGTTCCAAAAATAAAAAGTCTAACTTTCGAAACAACTGAGATACAGGGTGTTCTTCGTCAAATGACAAGTATAGTATCTTTCGAACCAATGCTCTGATTCGACTGAAATTTTCACCAATCATTCCTCTCTAAAATCCAGAATAACGTTCCAAAAATAAAAAGTCTAACTTTCGAAACAACTGAGATACAGGGTGTTCTTCGTCAAATGACAAGTATAGTATCTTTCGAACCAATTCTCTGATTCGACTGTAATTTTCACCAATCATTCCTCTTCACAATCCAGAATAACGTTCCAAAAATAAAAAGTCTAACTTTCGAAACAACTGATACAGATACAGGGTGTTCTTCGTCAAATGACAAGTATAGTATCTTTCGAAACAATGCTCTGATTCGACTGAAATTTTCACCAATCATTCCTCTTCACAATCCAGAATAACGTTCCAAAAATAAAAAGTCTAACTTTCGAAACAACTGAGATACAGGGTGTTCTTCGTCAAATGACAAGTATAGTATCTTTCGAACCAATGCTCTGATTCGACTGAAATTTTCACCAATCATTCCTCTTCACAATCCAGAATAACGTTCCAAAAATAAAAAGTCTAACTTTCGAAACAACTGAGATACAGGGTGTTCTTCGTCAAATGACAAGTATAGTATCTTTCGAACCAATGCTCTAATTCGACTGAAATTTTCACCAATCATTCCTCTTCACAATCCAGAATAACGTTCCAAAAATAAAAAGTCTAACTTTCGAAACAACTGAGATACAGGGTGTTCTTCGTCAAATGACAAGTATAGTATCTTTCGAACCAATGCTCTGATTCGACTGAAATTTTCACCAATCATTCCTCTTCAAAATCCAGAATAACGTTCCAAAAATAAAAAGTCTAACTTTCGAAACAACTGAGATACAGGGTGTTCTTCGTCAAATGACAAGTATAGTATCTTTCGAACCAATGCTCTGATTCGACTGAAATTTTCACCAATCATTCCTCTTCACAATCCAGAATAACTATCCAAAAATAAAAAGTCTAACTTTCGAAACAACTGAGATACAGGGTGTTCTTCGTCAAATGACAAGTATAGTATCTTTCGAACCAATGCTCTGATTCGACTGAAATTTTCACCAATCATTCCTCTTCACAATCCAGAATAATGTTCCAAAAATAAAAAGTCTAACTTTCGAAACAACTGAGATACAGGGTGTTCTTCGTCAAATGACAAGTATAGCATCTTTCGAACCAATGCTCTGATTCGACTGAAATTTTCACCAATCATTCCTCTTCACAATCCAGAATAACGTTCCAAAAATAAAAAGTCTAACTTTCGAAACAACTGAGATACAGGGTGTTCTTCGTCAAATGACAAGTATAGTATCTTTCGAACCAATGCTCTAATTCGACTGAAATTTTCACCAATCATTCCTCTTCACAATCCAGAATAACTATCCAAAAATAAAAAGTCTAACTTTCGAAACAACTGAGATACAGGGTGTTCTTCGTCAAATGACAAGTATAGTATCTTTCGAACCAATGCTCTGATTCGACTGAAATTTTCACCAATCATTCCTCTTCACAATCCAGAATAATGTTCCAAAAATAAAAAGTCTAACTTTCGAAACAACTGAGATACAGGGTGTTCTTCGTCAAATGACAAGTATAGCATCTTTCGAACCAATGCTCTGATTCGACTGAAATTTTCACCAATCATTCCTCTTCACAATCCAGAATAACGTTCCAAAAATAAAAAGTCTAACTTTCGAAACAACTGAGATACAGGGTGTTCTTCGTCAAATGACAAGTATAGTATCTTTCGAACCAATGCTCTAATTCGACTGAAATTTTCTTCAATCATTCCTCTTCAAAATCCAGAATAACGTTCCAAAAATAAAAAGTCTAACTTTCGAAACAACTGAGATACAGGGTGTTCTTCGTCAAATGACAAGTATAGTATCTTTCGAACCAATGCTCTGATTCGACTGAAATTTTCACCAATAATTCCTCTTCACAATCCAGATTAACGTTCCAAAAATAAAAAGTCTAACTTTCGAAACAACTGAGATACAGGGTGTTCTTCGTCAAATGACAAGTATAGTATCTTTCGAACCAATGCTCTGATTCGACTGAAATTTTCACCAATCATTCCTCTTCAAAATCCAGAATAACGTTCCAAAAATAAAAAGTCTAACTTTCGAAACAACTGAGATACAGGGTGTTCTTCCTCAAATGACAAGTATAGTATCATTCGAACCAATGCTCTGATTCGACTGAAATTTTCACCAATCATTCCTCTTCACAATCCAGAATAACGTTCCAAAAATAAAAAGTCTTACTTTCGAAACAACTGAGATACAGGGTGTTCTTCGTCAAATGACAAGTATAGTATCTTTCGAACCAATGCTCTGATTCGACTGAAATTTTCACCAATCATTCCTCTTCAAAATCCAGAATAACGTTCCAAAAATAAAAAGTCTAACTTCCGAAACAACTGAGATACAGGGTGTTCTTCGTCAAATGACAAGTATAGTATCTTTCGAACCAATGCTCTGATTCGACTGAAATTTTCACCAATCATTCCTCTTCACAATCCAGAATAACGATTCAAAAATAAAAAGTCTAACTTTCGAAACAACTGAGATACAGGGTGTTCTTCGTCAAATGACAAGTATAGTATCTTTCGAACCAATGCTCTGATTCGACTGAAATTTTCACCAATCATTCCTCTTCACAATCCAGAATAACGTTCCAAAAATAAAAAGTCTAACTTTCGAAACAACTGAGATACAGGGTGTTCTTCGTCAAATGACAAGTATAGTATCTTTCGAACCAATGCTCTGATTCGACTGAAATTTTCACCAATCATTCCTCTTCACAATCCAGAATAACGATTCAAAAATAAAAAGTCTAACTTTCGAAACAACTGAGATACAGGGTGTTCTTCGTCAAATGAAAAGTATAGTATCTTTCGAACCAATGCTCTGATTCGACTGAAATTTTCACCAATCATTCCTCTTCACAATCCAGAATAACGTTCCAAAAATAAAAAGTCTTACTTTCGAAACAACTGAGATACAGGGTGTTCTTCGTCAAATGACAAGTATAGTATCTTTCGAACCAATGCTCTGATTCGACTGAAATTTTCACCAATCATTCCTCTTCAAAATCCAGAATAACGTTCCAAAAATAAAAAGTCTTACTTTCGAAACAACTGAGATACAGGGTGTTCTTCGTCAAATGACAAGTATAGTATCTTTCGAACCAATGCTCTGATTCGACTGAAATTTTCACCAATCATTCCTCTTCACAATCCAGAATAACGATTCAAAAATAAAAAGTCTAACTTTCGAAACAACTGAGATACAGGGTGTTCTTCGTCAAATGACAAGTATAGTATCTTTCGAACCAATGCTCTGATTCGACTGAAATTTTCACCAATCATTCCTCTTCACAATCCAGAATAACGTTCCAAAAATAAAAAGTCTAACTTTCGAAACAACTGAGATACAGGGTGTTCTTCGTCAAATGACAAGTATAGTATCTTTCGAACCAATGCTCTGATTCGACTGAAATTTTCACCAATCATTCCTCTTCACAATCCAGAATAACGTTCCAAAAATAAAAAGTCTAACTTTCGAAACAACTGAGATACGGGGTGTTCTTCGTCAAATGACAAGTATAGTATCTTTCGAACCAATGCTCTGATTCGACTGAAATTTTCACCAATCATTCCTCTTCACAATCCAGAATAACGTTCCAAAAATAAAAAGTCTAACTTTCGAAACAACTGAGATACAGGGTGTTCTTCGTCAAATGACAAGTATAGTATCTTTCGAACCAATGCTCTGATTCGACTGAAATTTTCACCAATCATTCCTCTTCACAATCCAGAATAACGTTCCAAAAATAAAAAGTCTAACTCTCG
Source organism: Myrrha octodecimguttata (assembly GCA_958510865.1). NCBI lineage: Eukaryota > Metazoa > Arthropoda > Insecta > Coleoptera > Coccinellidae > Myrrha > Myrrha octodecimguttata. Next base: position 54,567 of record CAUEHS010000418.1, read on the forward strand.
AAACAACTGAGATACAGGGTGTTCTTCGTCAAATGACAAGTATAGTATCTTTCGAACCAATGCTCTGATTCGACTGAAATTTTCACCAATCATTCCTCTTCAAAATCCAGAATAACGTTCCAAAAATAAAAAGTCTAACTTTCGAAACAACTGAGATACAGGGTGTTCTTCGTCAAATGACAAGTATAGTATCTTTCGAACCAATGCTCTGATTCGACTGAAATTTTCACCAATCATTCCTCTTCACAATCCAGAATAACGTTCCAAAAATAAAAAGTCTAACTTTCGAAACAACTGAGATACAGGGTGTTCTTCGTCAAATGACAAGTATAGTATCTTTCGAGCCAATGCTCTGATTCGACTGAAATTTTCACCAATCATTCCTCTTCACAATCCAGAATAACGATTCAAAAATAAAAAGTCTAACTTTCGAAACAACTTACTGAGATACAGGGTGTTCTTCGTCAAATGACAAGTATAGTATCTTTCGAACCAATGCTCTGATTCGACTGAAATTTTCACCAATCATTCCTCCTCACAATCCAGAATAACGTTCCAAAAATAAAAAGTCTAACTTTCGAAACAACTGAGATACAGGGTGTTCTTCGTCAAATGACAAGTTTATTATCTTTCGAACCAATGCTCTGATTCGACTGAAATTTTCACCAATCATTCCTCTTCAAAATCCAGAATAACGTTCCAAAAATAAAAAGTCTAACTTTCGAAACAACTGAGATACAGGGTGTTCTTCGTCAAATGACAAGTATAGTATCTTTCGAACCAATGCTCTGATTCGACTGAAATTTTCACCAATCATTCCTCTTCACAATCCAGAATAACGTTCCAAAAATAAAATGTCTAACTTTCGAAATAACTGAGATACAGGGTGTTCTTCGTCAAATGACAAGTATAGTATCTTTCGAACCAATGCTCTAATTCGACTGAAATTTTCACCAATCATTCCTCTTCACAATCCAGAATAACGTTCCAAAAATAAAAAGTCTTACTTTCGAAACAACTGAGATACAGGGTGTTCTTCGTCAAATGACAAGTATAGTATCTTTCGAACCAATGCTCTGATTCGACTGAAATTTTCACCAATCATTCCTCTTCACAATCCAGAATAACGTTCCAAAAATAAAAAGTCTAACTTTCGAAACAACTGAGATACAGGGTGTTCTTCGTCAAATGACAAGTATAGTATCTTTCGAACCAATGCTCTGATTCGACTGAAATTTTCACCAATCATTCCTCTTCACAATCCAGAATAACGTTCCAAAAATAAAAAGTCTTACTTTCGAAACAACTGAGATACAGGGTGTTCTTCGTCAAATGACAAGTATAGTATCTTTCGAACCAATGCTCTGATTCGACTGAAATTTTCTTCAATCATTCCTCTTCAAAATCCAGAATAACGTTCCAAAAATAAAAAGTCTAACTTTCGAAACAACTGAGATACAGGGTGTTCTTCGTCAAATGACAAGTATAGTATCTTTCGAACCAATGCTCTGATTCGACTGAAATTTTCACCAATAATTCCTCTTCACAATCCAGAATAACGTTCCAAAAATAAAAAGTCTAACTTTCGAAACAACTGAGATACAGGGTGTTCTTCGTCAAATGACAAGTATAGTATCTTTCGAACCAATGCTCTGATTCGACTGAAATTTTCACCAATCATTCCTCTTCAAAATCCAGAATAACGTTCCAAAAATAAAAAGTCTAACTTTCGAAACAACTGAGATACAGGGTGTTCTTCGTCAAATGACAAGTATAGTATCATTCGAACCAATGCTCTGATTCGACTGAAATTTTCACCAATCATTCCTCTTCACAATCCAGAATAACGTTCCAAAAATAAAAAGTCTTACTTTCGAAACAACTGAGATACAGGGTGTTCTTCGTCAAATGACAAGTATAGTATCTTTCGAACCAATGCTCTGATTCGACTGAAATTTTCACCAATCATTCCTCTTCAAAATCCAGAATAACGTTCCAAAAATAAAAAGTCTAACTTCCGAAACAACTGAGATACAGGGTGTTCTTCGTCAAATGACAAGTATAGTATCTTTCGAACCAATGCTCTGATTCGACTGAAATTTTCACCAATCATTCCTCTTCACAATCCAGAATAACGATTCAAAAATAAAAAGTCTAACTTTCGAAACAACTGAGATACAGGGTGTTCTTCGTCAAATGACAAGTATAGTATCTTTCGAACCAATGCTCTGATTCGACTGAAATTTTCACCAATCATTCCTCTTCACAATCCAGAATAACGTTCCAAAAATAAAAAGTCTAACTTTCGAAACAACTGAGATACAGGGTGTTCTTCGTCAAATGACAAGTATAGTATCTTTCGAACCAATGCTCTGATTCGACTGAAATTTTCACCAATCATTCCTCTTCACAATCCAGAATAACGATTCAAAAATAAAAAGTCTAACTTTCGAAACAACTGAGATACAGGGTGTTCTTCGTCAAATGACAAGTATAGTATCTTTCGAACCAATGCTCTGATTCGACTGAAATTTTCACCAATCATTCCTCTTCACAATCCAGAATAACGTTCCAAAAATAAAAAGTCTTACTTTCGAAACAACTGAGATACAGGGTGTTCTTCGTCAAATGACAAGTATAGTATCTTTCGAACCAATGCTCTGATTCGACTGAAATTTTCACCAATCATTCCTCTTCAAAATCCAGAATAACGTTCCAAAAATAAAAAGTCTTACTTTCGAAACAACTGAGATACAGGGTGTTCTTCGTCAAATGACAAGTATAGTATCTTTCGAACCAATGCTCTGATTCGACTGAAATTTTCACCAATCATTCCTCTTCACAATCCAGAATAACGATTCAAAAATAAAAAGTCTAACTTTCGAAACAACTGAGATACAGGGTGTTCTTCGTCAAATGACAAGTATAGTATCTTTCGAACCAATGCTCTGATTCGACTGAAATTTTCACCAATCATTCCTCTTCACAATCCAGAATAACGTTCCAAAAATAAAAAGTCTAACTTTCGAAACAACTGAGATACAGGGTGTTCTTCGTCAAATGACAAGTATAGTATCTTTCGAACCAATGCTCTGATTCGACTGAAATTTTCACCAATCATTCCTCTTCACAATCCAGAATAACGTTCCAAAAATAAAAAGTCTAACTTTCGAAACAACTGAGATACAGGGTGTTCTTCGTCAAATGACAAGTATAGTATCTTTCGAACCAATGCTCTGATTCGACTGAAATTTTCACCAATCATTCCTCTTCACAATCCAGAATAACGTTCCAAAAATAAAAAGTCTAACTTTCGAAACAACTGAGATACAGGGTGTTCTTCGTCAAATGACAAGTATAGTATCTTTCGAACCAATGCTCTGATTCGACTGAAATTTTCACCAATCATTCCTCTTCACAATCCAGAATAACGTTCCAAAAATAAAAAGTCTAACTCTCGAAACAACTGAGATACAGGGTGTTCTTCGTCAAATGACAAGTATAGTATCTTTCGAACCAATGCTCTGATTCGACTGAAATTTTCACCAATCATTCCTCTTCAAAATCCAGAATAACGTTCCAAAAATAAAAAGTCTAACTTTCGAAACAACTGAGATACAGGGTGTTCTTCGTCAAATGACAAGTATAGTATCTTTCGAACCAATGCTCTGATTCGACTGAAATTTTCACCAATCATTCCTCTTCACAATCCAGAATAACGTTCCAAAAATAAAAAGTCTAACTTTCGAAACAACTGAGATACAGGGTGTTCTTCGTCAAATGACAAGTATAGTATCTTTCGAACCAATGCTCTGATTCGACTGAAATTTTCACCAATCATTCCTCTTCACAATCCAGAATAACGATTCAAAAATAAAAAGTCTAACTTTCGAAACAACTGAGATACAGGGTGTTCTTCGTCAAATGACAAGTATAGTATCTTTCGAACCAATGCTCTGATTCGACTGAAATTTTCACCAATCATTCCTCCTCACAATCCAGAATAACGTTCCAAAAATAAAAAGTCTAACTTTCGAAACAACTGAGATACAGGGTGTTCTTCGTCAAATGACAAGTATATTATCTTTCGAACCAATGCTCTGATTCGACTGAAATTTTCACCAATCATTCCTCTTCAAAATCCAGAATAACGTTCCAAAAATAAAAAGTCTAACTTTCGAAACAACTGAGATACAGGGTGTTCTTCGTCAAATGACAAGTATAGTATCTTTCGAACCAATGCTCTGATTCGACTGAAATTTTCACCAATCATTCCTCTTCACAATCCAGAATAACGTTCCAAAAATAAAATGTCTAACTTTCGAAACAACTGAGATACAGGGTGTTCTTCGTCAAATGACAAGTATAGTATCTTTCGAACCAATGCTCTAATTCGACTGAAATTTTCACCAATCATTCCTCTTCACAATCCAGAATAACGTTCCAAAAATAAAAAGTCTAACTTTCGAAACAACTGAGATACAGGGTGTTCTTCGTCAAATGACAAGTATAGTATCTTTCGAACCAATGCTCTGATTCGACTGAAATTTTCACCAATCATTCCTCTTCACAATCCAGAATAACGTTCCAAAAATAAAAAGTCTAACTTTCGAAACAACTGAGATACAGGGTGTTCTTCGTCAAATGACAAGTATAGTATCTTTCGAACCAATGCTCTGATTCGACTGAAATTTTCACCAATCATTCCTCTTCAAAATCCAGAATAACGTTCCAAAAATAAAAAGTCTAACTTTCGAAACAACTGAGATACAGGGTGTTCTTCGTCAAATGACAAGTATAGTATCTTTCGAACCAATGCTCTGATTCGACTGAAATTTTCACCAATCATTCCTCTTCACAATCCAGAATAACGTTCCAAAAATAAAAAGTCTAACTTTCGAAACAACTGAGATACAGGGTGTTCTTCGTCAAATGACAAGTATAGTATCTTTCGAACCAATGCTCTGATTCGACTGAAATTTTCACCAATCATTCCTCTTCACAATCCAGAATAACGTTCCAAAAATAAAAAGTCTAACTTTCGAAACAACTGAGATACAGGGTGTTCTTCGTCAAATGACAAGTATAGTATCTTTCGAACCAATGCTCTGATTCGACTGAAATTTTCACCAATCATTCCTCTTCACAATCCAGAATAACGTTCCAAAAATAAAAAGTCTAACTTTCGAAACAACTGAGATACAGGGTGTTCTTCGTCAAATGACAAGTATAGTATCTTTCGAACCAATGCTCTGATTCGACTGAAATTTTCACCAATCATTCCTCTTCAAAATCCAGAATAACGTTCCAAAAATAAAAAGTCTAACTTCGAAACAACTGAGATACAGGGTGTTCTTCGTCAAATGACAAGTATAGTATCTTTCGAACCAATGCTCTGATTCGACAGAAATTTTCACCAATCATTCCTCTTCACAATCCAGAATAACGTTCCAAAAATAAAAAGTCTAACTTTCGAAACAACTGAGATACAGGGTGTTCTTCGTCAAATGACAAGTATAGTATCTTTCGAACCAATGCTCTGATTCGACTGAAATTTTCACTAATCATTCCTCTTCACAATCCAGAATAACGTTCCAAAATAAAAAGTCTTACTTTCGAAACAACTGAGATACAGGGTGTTCTTCGTCAAATGACAAGTATAGTATCTTTCGAACCAATGCTCTGATTCGACTGAAATTTTCACCAATCATTCCTCTTCAAAATCCAGAATAACGTTCCAAAAATAAAAAGTCTAACTTTCGAAACAACTGAGATACAGGGTGTTCTTCGTCAAATGACAAGTATAGTATCTTTCGAACCAATGCTCTGATTCGACTGAAATTTTCACCAATCATTCCTCTTCACAATCCAGAATAACGTTCCAAAAATAAAAAGTCTAACTTTCGAAACAACTGAGATACAGGGTGTTCTTCGTCAAATGACAAGAGTATAGTATCTTTCGAACCAATGCTCTGATTCGACTGAAATTTTCACCAATCATTCCTCTTCACAATCCAGAATAACGTTCCAAAAATAAAAAGTCTAACTTTCGAAACTACTGAGATACAGGGTGTTCTTCGTCAAATGACAAGTATAGTATCTTTCGAACCAATGCTCTGATTCGACTGAAATTTTCACCAATCATTCCTCTTCACAATCCAGAATAACGTTCCAAAAATAAAAAGTCTAACTTTCGAAACAACTGAGATACAGGGTGTTCTTCGTCAAATGACAAGTATAGTATCTTTCGAACCAATGCTCTGATTCGACTGAAATTTTCACCAATCATTCCTCTTCAAAATCCGGAATAACGTTCCAAATATAAAAAGTCTAACTTTCGAAACAACTGAGATACAGGGTGTTCTTCGTCAAATGACAAGTATAGTATCTTTCGAACCAATGCTCTGATTCGACAGAAATTTTCACCAATCATTCCTCTTCACAATCCAGAATAACGTTCCAAAAATAAAAAGTCTAACTTTCGAAACAACTGAGATACAGGGTGTTCTTCGTCAAATGACAAGTATAGTATCTTTCGAACCAATGCTCTGATTCGACTGAAATTTTCACTAATCATTCCTCTTCACAATCCAGAATAACGTTCCAAAAATAAAAAGTCTTACTTTCGAAACAACTGAGATACAGGGTGTTCTTCGTCAAATGACAAGTATAGTATCTTTCGAACCAATGCTCTGATTCGACTGAAATTTTCACCAATCATTCCTCTTCAAAATCCAGAATAACGTTCCAAAAATAAAAAGTCTAACTTTTGAAACAACTGAGATACAGGGTGTTCTTCGTCAAATGACAAGTATAGTATCTTTCGAACCAATGCTCTGATTCGACTGAAATTTTCACCAATCATTCCTCTTCACAATCCAGAATAACGTTTCAAAAATAAAAAGTCTAACTTTCGAAACAACTGAGATACAGGGTGTTCTTCGTCAAATGACAAGTATAGTATCTTTCGAACCAATGCTCTGATTCGACTGAAATTTTCACCAATCATTCCTCTTCACAATCCAGAATAACGTTCCAAAAATAAAAAGTCTAACTTTCGAAACAACTGAGATACAGGGTGTTCTTCGTCAAATGACAAGTATAGTATCTTTCGAACCAATGCTCTGATTCGACTGAAATTTTCACCAATCATTCCTCTTCACAATCCAGAATAACGATCCAAAAATAAAAAGTCTAACTTTCGAAACAACTGAGATACAGGGTGTTCTTCGTCAAATGACAAGTATAGTATCTTTCGAACCAATGCTCTGATTCGACTGAAATTTTCACCAATCATTCCTCTTCAAAATCCAGAATAACGTTCCAAAAATAAAAAATCTAACTTTCGAAACAACTGAGATACAGGGTGTTCTTCGTCAAATGACAAGTATAGTATCTTTCGAACCAATGCTCTGATTCGAGTGAAATTTTCACCAATCATTCCTCTTCACAATCCAGAATAACGTTCCAAAAATAAAAAGTCTAACTTTCGAAACAACTGAGATACAGGGTGTTCTTCGTCAAATGACAAGTATAGTATCTTTCGAACCAATGCTCTGATTCGACTGAAATTTTCACCAATCATTCCTCTTCACAATCCAGAATAACGATTCAAAAATAAAAAGTCTAACTTTCGAAACAACTGAGATACAGGGTGTTCTTCGTCAAATGACAAGTATAGTATCTTTCGAACCAATGCTCTGATTCGACTGAAATTTTCACCAATCATTCCTCTTCACAATCCAGAATAACGTTCCAAAAATAAAAAGTCTTACTTTCGAAACAACTGAGATACAGGGTGTTCTTCGTCAAATGACAAGTATAGTATCTTTCGAACCAATGCTCTGATTCGACTGAAATTTTCACCAATCATTCCTCTTCAAAATCCAGAATAACGTTCCAAAAATAAAAAGTCTTACTTTCGAAACAACTGAGATACAGGGTGTTCTTCGTCAAATGACAAGTATAGTATCTTTCGAACCAATGCTCTGATTCGACTGAAATTTTCACCAATCATTCCTCTTCACAATCCAGAATAACGATTCAAAAATAAAAAGTCTAACTTTCGAAACAACTGAGATACAGGGTGTTCTTCGTCAAATGACAAGTATAGTATCTTTCGAACCAATGCTCTGATTCGACTGAAATTTTCACCAATCATTCCTCTTCACAATCCAGAATAACGTTCCAAAAATAAAAAGTCTAACTTTCGAAACAACTGAGATACAGGGTGTTCTTCGTCAAATGACAAGTATAGTATCTTTCGAACCAATGCTCTGATTCGACTGAAATTTTCACCAATCATTCCTCTTCACAATCCAGAATAACGTTCCAAAAATAAAAAGTCTAACTTTCGAAACAACTGAGATACGGGGTGTTCTTCGTCAAATGACAAGTATAGTATCTTTCGAACCAATGCTCTGATTCGACTGAAATTTTCACCAATCATTCCTCTTCACAATCCAGAATAACGTTCCAAAAATAAAAAGTCTAACTTTCGAAACAACTGAGATACAGGGTGTTCTTCGTCAAATGACAAGTATAGTATCTTTCGAACCAATGCTCTGATTCGACTGAAATTTTCACCAATCATTCCTCTTCACAATCCAGAATAACGTTCCAAAAATAAAAAGTCTAACTCTCGAAACAACTGAGATACAGGGTGTTCTTCGTCAAATGACAAGTATAGTATCTTTCGAACCAATGCTCTGATTCGACTGAAATTTTCACCAATCATTCCTCTTCAAAATCCAGAATAACGTTCCAAAAATAAAAAGTCTATCTTTTGAAACAACTGAGATACAGGGTGTTCTTCGTCAAATGACAAGTATAGTATCTTTCGAACCAATGCTCTGATTCGACTGAAATTTTCACCAATCATTCCTCTTCACAATCCAGAATAACGTTCCAAAAATAAAAAGTCTAACTTTCGAAACAACTGAGATACAGGGTGTTCTTCGTCAAATGACAAGTATAGTATCTTTCGAACCAATGCTCTGATTCGACTGAAATTTTCACCAATCATTCCTCTTCACAATCCAGAATAACGATTCAAAAATAAAAAGTCTAACTTTCGAAACAACTGAGATACAGGGTGTTCTTCATCAAATGACAAGTATAGTATCTTTCGAACCAATGCTCTGATTCGACTGAAATTTTCACCAATCATTCCTCCTCACAATCCAGAATAACGTTCCAAAAATAAAAAGTCTAACTTTCGAAACAACTGAGATACAGGGTGTTCTTCGTCAAATGACAAGTATATTATCTTTCGAACCAATGCTCTGATTCGACTGAAATTTTCACCAATCATTCCTCTTCAAAATCCAGAATAACGTTCCAAAAATAAAAAGTCTAACTTTCGAAACAACTGAGATACAGGGTGTTCTTCGTCAAATGACAAGTATAGTATCTTTCGAACCAATGCTCTGATTCGACTGAAATTTTCACCAATCATTCCTCTTCACAATCCAGAATAACGTTCCAAAAATAAAATGTCTAACTTTCGAAACAACTGAGATACAGGGTGTTCTTCGTCAAATGACAAGTATAGTATCTTTCGAACCAATGCTCTAATTCGACTGAAATTTTCACCAATCATTCCTCTTCACAATCCAGAATAACGTTCCAAAAATAAAAAGTCTTACTTTCGAAACAACTGAGATACAGGGTGTTCTTCGTCAAATGACAAGTATAGTATCTTTCGAACCAATGCTCTGATTCGACTGAAATTTTCACCAATCATTCCTCTTCACAATCCAGAATAACGTTCCAAAAATAAAAAGTCTAACTTTCGAAACAACTGAGATACAGGGTGTTCTTCGTCAAATGACAAGTATAGTTTCTTTCGAACCAATGCTCTGATTCGACTGAAATTTTCACCAATCATTCCTCTTCAAAATCCAGAATAACGTTCCAAAAATAAAAAGTCTAACTTTCGAAACAACTGAGATACAGGGTGTTCTTCGTCAAATGACAAGTATAGTATCTTTCGAACCAATGCTCTGATTCGACTGAAATTTTCACCAATCATTCCTCTTCACAATCCAGAATAACGTTCCAAAAATAAAAAGTCTAACTTTCGAAACAACTGAGATACAGGGTGTTCTTCGTCAAATGACAAGTATAGTATCTTTCGAACCAATGCTCTGATTCGACTGAAATTTTCACCAATCATTCCTCTTCACAATTCAGAATAACGTTCCAAAAATAAAAAGTCTAACTTTCGAAACTACTGAGATACAGGGTGTTCTTCGTCAAATGACAAGTATAGTATCTTTCGAACCAATGCTCTGATTCGACTGAAATTTTCACCAATCATTCCTCTTCACAATCCAGAATAACGTTCCAAAAATAAAAAGTCTAACTTTCGAAACAACTGAGATACAGGGTGTTCTTCGTCAAATGACAAGTATAGTATCTTTCGAACCAATGCTCTGATTCGACTGAAATTTTCACCAATCATTCCTCTTCAAAATCCAGAATAACGTTCCAAAAATAAAAAGTCTAACTTTCGAAACAACTGAGATACAGGGTGTTCTTCGTCAAATGACAAGTATAGTATCTTTCGAACCAATGCTCTGATTCGACAGAAATTTTCACCAATCATTCCTCTTCACAATCCAGAATAACGTTCCAAAAATAAAAAGTCTAACTTTTGAAACAACTGAGATACAGGGTGTTCTTCGTCAAATGACAAGTATAGTATCTTTCGAACCAATGCTCTGATTCGACTGAAATTTTCACCAATCATTCCTCTTCACAATCCAGAATAACGTTTCAAAAATAAAAAGTCTAACTTTCGAAACAACTGAGATACAGGGTGTTCTTCGTCAAATGACAAGTATAGTATCTTTCGAACCAATGCTCTGATTCGACTGAAATTTTCACCAATCATTCCTCTTCACAATCCAGAATAACGTTCCAAAAATAAAAAGTCTAACTTTCGAAACAACTGAGATACAGGGTGTTCTTCGTCAAATGACAAGTATAGTATCTTTCGAACCAATGCTCTGATTCGACTGAAATTTTCACCAATCATTCCTCTTCACAATCCAGAATAACGATCCAAAAATAAAAAGTCTAACTTTCGAAACAACTGAGATACAGGGTGTTCTTCGTCAAATGACAAGTATAGTATCTTTCGAACCAATGCTCTGATTCGACTGGAATTTTCACCAATCATTCCTCTTCAAAATCCAGAATAACGTTCCAAAAATAAAAAGTCTAACTTTCGAAACAACTGAGATACAGGGTGTTCTTCGTCAAATGACAAGTATAGTATCTTTCGAACCAATGCTCTGATTCGACTGAAATTTTCACCAATCATTCCTCTTCACAATCCAGAATAACGTTCCAAAAATAAAAAGTATAACTTTCGAAACAACTGAGATACAGGGTGTTCTTCGTCAAATGACAAGTATAGTATCTTTCGAACCAATGCTCTGATTCGACTGAAATTTTCACCAATCATTCCTCTTCACAATCCAGAATAACGTTCCAAAAATAAAAAGTCTAACTTTCGAAACAACTGAGATACAGGGTGTTCTTCGTCAAATGACAAGTATAGTATCTTTCGAACCAATGCTCTGATTCGACTGAAATTTTCACCAATCATTCCTCTTCACAATCCAGAATAACGTTCCAAAAATAAAAAGTCTAACTTTCGAAACAACTGAGATACAGGGTGTTCTTCGTCAAACGACAAGTATAGTATCTTTCGAACCAATGCTCTGATTCGACTGAAATTTTCACCAATCATTCCTCTTCAAAATCCAGAATAACGTTCCAAAAATAAAAAGTCTAACTTTCGAAACAACTGAGATACAGGGTGTTCTTCGTCAAATGACAAGAATAGTATCTTTCGAACCAATGCTCTGATTCGACTGAAATTTTCACCAATCATTCCTCTTCACAATCCAGAATAACGTTCCAAAAATAAAAAGTCTAACTTTCGAAACAACTGAGATACAGGGTGTTCTTCGTCAAATGACAAGTATAGTATCTTTCGAACCAATGCTCTGATTCGACTGAGATTTTCACCAATCATTCCTCTTCACAATGCAGAATAACGATTCAAAAATAAAAAGTCTAACTTTCGAAACAACTGAGATACAGGGTGTTCTTCGTCAAATGACAAGTATAGTATCTTTCGAACCAATGCTCTGATTCGACTGAAATTTTCACCAATCATTCCTCTTCACAATCCAGAATAACGTTCCAAAAATAAAAAGTCTAATTTTCGAAACAACTGAGATACAGGGTGTTCTTCGTCAAATGACAAGTATAGTATCTTTCGAACCAATGCTCTGATTCGACTGGAATTTTCACCAATCATTCCTCTTCACAATCCAGAATAACGTTCCAAAAATAAAAAGTCTAACTTTCGAAACAACTGAGATACAGGGTGTTCTTCGTCAAATGACAAGTATAGTATCTTTCGAACCAATGCTCTGATTCGACTGAAATTTTCACCAATCATTCCTCTTCAAAATCCAGAATAACGTTCCAAAAATAAAAAGTCTAACTTTCGAAACAACTGAGATACAGGGTGTTCTTCGTCAAATGACAAGTATAGTATCTTTCGAACCAATGCTCTGATTCGACTGAAATTTTCACCAATCATTCCTCTTCACAATCCAGAATAACGTTCCAAAAATAAAAAGTCTAACTTTCGAAACAACTGAGATACAGGGTGTTCTTCGTCAAATGACAAGTATAGTATCTTTCGAACCAATGCTCTGATTCGACTGAAATTTTCACCAATCATTCCTCTTCACAATCCAGAATAACGTTCCAAAAATAAAAAGTCTTACTTTCGAAACAACTGAGATACAGGGTGTTCTTCGTCAAATGACAAGTATAGTATCTTTCGAACCAATGCTCTGATTCGACTGAAATTTTCACCAATCATTCCTCTTCACAATCCAGAATAACGTTCCAAAAATAAAAAGTCTAACTTTCGAAACAACTGAGATACAGGGTGTTCTTCGTCAAATGACAAGTATAGTATCTTTCGAACCAATGCTCTGATTCGACTGAAATTTTCACCAATCATTCCTCTTCAAAATCCAGAATAACGTTCCAAAAATAAAAAGTCTAACTTTTGAAACAACTGAGATACAGGGTGTTCTTCGTCAAATGACAAGTATAGTATCTTTCGAACCAATGCTCTGATTCGACTGAAATTTTCACCAATCATTCCTCTTCACAATCCAGAATAACGTTCCAAAAATTAAAAGTCTAACTTTCGAAACAACTGAGATACAGGGTGTTCTTCGTCAAATGACAAGTATAGTATCTTTCGAACCATTGCTCTGATTCGACTGAAATTTTCACCAATCATTCCTCTTCACATTCCAGAATAACGATTCAAAAATAAAAAGTCTAACTTTCGAAACAACTGAGATACAGGGTGTTCTTCGTCAAATGACAAGTATAGTATCTTTCGAACCAATGCTCTGATTCGACTGAAATTTTCACCAATCATTCCTCTTCACAATCCAGAATAACGTTCCAAAAATAAAAAGTCTAACTTCCGAAACAACTGAGATACAGGGTGTTCTTCGTCAAATGACAAGTATAGTATCTTTCGAACCAATGCTCTGATTCGACTGAAATTTTCACCAATCATTCCTCTTCAAAATCCAGAATAACGTTCCAAAAATAAAAAGTCTAACTTCCGAAACAACTGAGATACAGGGTGTTCTTCGTCAAATGACAAGTATAGTATCTTTCGAACCAATGCTCTGATTCGACTGAAATTTTCACCAATCATTCCTCTTCACAATCCAGAATAACGTTCCAAAAATAAAAAGTCTCACTTCCGAAACAACTGAGATACAGGGTGTTCTTCGTCAAATGACAAGTATAGTATCTTTCGAACCAATGCTCTGATTCGACTGAAATTTTCACCAATCATTCCTCTTCACAATCCAGAATAACGTTCCAAAAATAAAAAGTCTAACTTTCGAAACAACTGAGATACAGGGTGTTCTTCGTCAAATGACAAGTATAGTATCTTTCGAACCAATGCTCTGATTCGACTGAAATTTTCACCAATCATTCCTCTTCACAATCCAGAATAACGTTCCAAAAATAAAAAGTCTAACTTTCGAAACAACTGAGATACAGGGTGTTCTTCGTCAAATGACAAGTATAGTATCTTTCGAACCAATGCTCTGATTCCACTGAAATTTTCACCAATCATTCCTCTTCAGATTCCAGAATAACGTTCCAAAAATAAAAAGTCTAACTTTCGAAACAACTGAGATACAGGGTGTTCTTCGTCAAATGACAAGTATAGTATCTTTCGAACCAATGTTCTGATTCGACTGAAATTTTCACCAATCATTCCTCTTCACAATCCAGAATAACGTTCCAAAAATAAAAAGTCTAACTTTCGAAACAACTGAGATACAGGGTGTTCTTCGTCAAATGACAAGTATAGTATCTTTCGAACCAATGCTCTGATTCGACTGAAATTTTCACCAATCATTCCTCTTCACAATCCAGAATAACGTTCCAAAAATAAAAAGTCTAACTTTCGAAACAACTGAGATACAGGGTGTTCTTCGTCAAATGACAAGTATAGTATCTTTCGAACCAATGATCTGATTCGACTGAAATTTTCACCAATCATTCCTCTTCACAATCCAGAATAACGTTCCAAAAATAAAAAGTCTAACTTTCGAAACAACTGAGATACAGGGTGTTCTTCGTCAAATGACAAGTAAAGTATCTTTCGAACCAATGCTCTGATTCGACTGAAATTTTCACCAATCATTCCTCTTCAAAATCCAGAATAACGTTCCAAAAATAAAAAGTCTAACTTTCGAAACAACTGAGATACAGGGTGTTCTTCGTCAAATGACAAGTATAGTATCTTTCGAACCAATGCTCTGATTCGACTGAAATTTTCACCAATCATTCCTCTTCACAATCCAGAATAACGTTCCAAAAATAAAAAGTCTAACTTTCGAAACAACTGAGATACAGGGTGTTCTTCGTCAAATGACAAGTATGGTATCTTTCGAACCAATGCTCTGATTCGACTGAAATTTTCACCAATCATTCCTCTTCACAATCCAGAATAACGATTCAAAAATAAAAAGTCTAACTTTCGAAACAACTGAGATACAGGGTGTTCTTCGTCAAATGACAAGTATAGTATCTTTCGAACCAATGCTCTGATTCGACTGAAATTTTCACCAATCATTCCTCTTCACAATCCAGAATAACGTTCCAAAAATAAAAAGTCTAACTTTCGAAACAACTGAGATACAGGGTGTTCTTCGTCAAATGACAAGTATAGTATCTTTCGAACCAATGTTCTGATTCGACTGAAATTTTCACCAATCATTCCTCTTCAAAATCCAGAATAACGTTCCAAAAATAAAAAGTCTAACTTTCGAAACAACTGAGATACAGGGTGTTCTTCGTCAAATGACAAGTATAGTATCTTTCGAACCAATGCTCTGATTCGACTGAAATTTTCACCAATCATTCCTCTTCACAATCCAGAATAACGTTCCAAAAATAAAAAGTCTAACTTTCGAAACAACTGAGATACAGGGTGTTCTTCGTCAAATGACAAGTATAGTATCTTTCGAACCAATGCTCTGATTCGACTGAAATTTTCACCAATCATTCCTCTTCACAATCCAGAATAACGTTCAAAAAATAAAAAGTCTAACTTTCGAAACAACTGAGATACAGGGTGTTCTTCGTCAAATGACAAGTATAGTATCTTTCGAACCAATGCTCTGATTCGACTGAAATTTTCACCAATCATTCCTCTTCAAAATCCAGAATAACGTTCCAAAAATAAAAAGTCTAACTTTCGAAACAACTGAGATACAGGGTGTTCTTCGTCAAATGACAAGTATAGTATCTTTCGAACCAATGCTCTGATTCGACTGAAATTTTCACCAATCATTCCTCTTCACAATCCAGAATAATGTTCCAAAAATAAAAAGTCTAACTTTCGAAACAACTGAGATACAGGGTGTTCTTCGTCAAATGACAAGTATAGTTTCTTTCGAACCAATGCTCTGATTCGACTGAAATTTTCACCAATCATTCCTCTTCACAATCCAGAATAACGTTCCAAAAATAAAAAGTCTAACTTTCGAAACAACTGAGATACAGGGTGTTCTTCGTCAAATGACAAGTATAGTATCTTTCGAACCAATGCTCTGATTCGACTGAAATTTTCACCAATCATTCCTCTTCACAATCCAGAATAACGTTCCAAAAATAAAAAGTCTAACTTTTGAAACAACTGAGATACAGGGTGTTCTTCGTCAAATGACAAGTATAGTATCTTTCGAACCAATGCTCTGATTCGACTGAAATTTTCACCAATCATTCCTCTTCAAAATCCAGAATAACGTTCCAAAAATAAAAAGTCTAACTTTCGAAACAACTGAGATACAGGGTGTTCTTCGTCAAATGACAAGTATAGTATCTTTCGAACCAATGCTCTGATTCGACTGAAATTTTCACCAATCATTCCTCTTCACAATCCAGAATAACGTTTTAAAAATAAAAAGTCTAACTTTCGAAACAACTGAGATACAGGGTGTTCTTCGTCAAATGACAAGTATAGTATCTTTCGAACCAATGCTCTGATTCGACTGAAATTTTCACCAATCATTCCTCTTCACAATCTAGAATAACGATTCAAAAATAAAAAGTCTAACTTCCGAAACAACTGAGATGCAGGGTGTTCTTCGTCAAATGACAAGTATAGTATCTTTCGAACCAATGCTCTGATTCGACTGAAATTTTCACCAATCATTCCTCTTCACAATCCAGAATAACGTTCCAAAAATAAAAAGTCTAACTTTCGAAACAACTGAGATACAGGGTGTTCTTCGTCAAATGACAAGTATAGTATCTTTCGAACCAATGCTCTGATTCGACTGAAATTTTCACCAATCATTCCTCTTCAAAATCCAGAATAACGTTCCAAAAATATAAAGTCTAACTTTCGAAACAACTGAGATACAGGGTGTTCTTCGTCAAATGACAAGTATAGTATCTTTCGAACCAATGCTCTGATTCGACTGAAATTTTCACCAATCATTCCTCTTCACAATCCAGAATAACGTTCCAAAAATAAAAAGTCTAACTTTCGAAACAACTGAG
The DNA here is from genome assembly GCA_958510865.1 of Myrrha octodecimguttata. Lineage (NCBI taxonomy): Eukaryota > Metazoa > Arthropoda > Insecta > Coleoptera > Coccinellidae > Myrrha > Myrrha octodecimguttata. The sequence continues at coordinate 71,718 of CAUEHS010000418.1, forward strand.
ATACAGGGTGTTCTTCGTCAAATGACAAGTATAGTATCTTTCGAACCAATGCTCTGATTCGACTGAAATTTTCACCAATCATTCCTCTTCACAATCCAGAATAACGTTCCAAAAATAAAAAGTCTAACTTTCGAAACAACTGAGATACAGGGTGTTCTTCGTCAAATGACAAGTATAGTATCTTTCGAACCAATGCTCTGATTCGACTGAAATTATCACCAATCATTCCTCTTCACAATCCAGAATAACGTTCCAAAAATAAAAAGTCTAACTTTCGAAAAACTGAGATACAGGGTGTTCTTCGTCAAATGACAAGTATAGTATCTTTCGAACCAATGCTCTGATTCGACTGAAATTTTCACCAATCATTCCTCTTCAAAATCCAGAATAACGTTCCAAAAATAAAAAGTCTAACTTTCGAAACAACTGAGATACAGGGTGTTCTTCGTCAAATGACAAGTATAGTATCTTTCGAACCAATGCTCTGATTCGACTGAAATTTTCACCAATCATTCCTCTTCACAATCCAGAATAACGTTCCAAAAATAAAAAGTCTAACTTTCGAAACAACTGAGATACAGGGTGTTCTTCGTCAAATGACAAGTATAGTATCTTTCGAACCAATGCTCTGATTCGACTGAAATTTTCACCAATCATTCCTCTTCACAATCCAGAATAACGTTCCAAAAATAAAAAGTCTAACTTTCGAAACAACTGAGATACAGGGTGTTCTTCGTCAAATGACAAGTATAGTATCTTTCGAACCAATGCTCTGATTCGACTGAAATTTTCACCAATCGTTCCTCTTCACAATCCAGAATAACGTTCCAAAAATAAAAAGTCTAACTTTCGAAACAACTGAGATACAGGGTGTTCTTCGTCAAATGACAAGTATAGTATCTTTCGAACCAATGCTCTGATTCGACTGAAATTTTCACCAATCATTCCTCTTCAAAATCCAGAATAACGTTTCAAAAATAAAAAGTCTAACTTTCGAAACAACTGAGATACAGGGTGTTCTTCGTCAAATGACAAGTATAGTATCTTTCGAACCAATGCTCTGATTCGACTGAAATTTTCACCAATCATTCCTCTTCACAATCCAGAATAACGTTCCAAAAATAAAAAGTCTAACTTTCGAAACAACTGAGATACAGGGTGTTCTTCGTCAAATGACAAGTATGGTATCTTTCGAACCAATGCTCTGATTCGACTGAAATTTTCACCAATCATTCCTCTTCAAAATCCAGAATAACGTTCCAAAAATAAAAAGTCTAACTTTCGAAACAACTGAGATACAGGGTGTTCTTCGTCAAATGACAAGTATAGTACCTTTCGAACCAATGCTCTGATTCGACTGAAATTTTCACCAATCATTCCTCTTCACAATCCAGAATAACGTTCCAAAAATATAAAGTCTAACTTTCGAAACAACTGAGATACAGGGTGTTCTTCGTCAAATGACAAGTATAGTATCTTTCGAACCAATGCTCTGATTCGACTGAAATTTTCACCAATCATTCCTCTTCACAATCCAGAATAACGTTCCAAAAATAAAAAGTCTAACTTTCGAAACAACTGAGATACAGGGTGTTCTTCGTCAACTGACAAGTATAGTATCTTTCGAACCAATGCTCTGATTCGACTGAAATTTTCACCAATCATTCCTCTTCACAATCCAGAATAACGTTCCAAAAATAAAAAGTCTAACTTTCGAAACAACTGAGATACAGGGTGTTCTCGTCAAATGACAAGTATAGTATCTTTCGAACCAATGCTCTGATTCGACTGAAATTTTCACCAATCATTCCTCTTCAACATCCAGAATAACGTTCCAAAAATAAAAAGTCTAACTTTCGGAACAACTGAGATACAGGGTGTTCTTCGTCAAATGACAAGTATAGTATCTTTCGAACCAATGCTCTGATTCGACTGAAATTTTCACCAACCATTCCTCTTCACAATCCAGAATAACGTTCCAAAAATGAAAAGTCTAACTTTCGAAACAACTGAGATACAGGGTGTTCTTCGTCAAATGACAAGTATAGTATCTTTCGAACCAATGCTCTGATTCGACTGAAATTTTCACCAATCATTCCTCTTCACAATCCAGAATAACGTTCCAAAAATAAAAAGTCTAACTTTCGAAACAACTGAGATACAGGGTGTTCTTCGTCAAATGACAAGTATAGTATCTTTCGAACCAATGCTCTGATTCGACTGAAATTTTCACCAATCATTCCTCTTCAAAATCCAGAATAACGTTCCAAAAATAAAAGTCTAACTTTCGAAACAACTGAGATACAGGGTGTTCTTCGTCAAATGATAAGTATAGTATCTTTCGAACCAATGCTCTGATTCGACTGAAATTTTCACCAATCATTCCTCTTCACAATCCAGAATAACGTTCCAAAAATAAAAAGTCTAACTTTCGAAACAACTGAGATACAGGGTGTTCTTCGTCAAATGACAAGTATGGTATCTTTCGAACCAATGCTCTGATTCGACTGAAATTTTCACCAATCATTCCTCTTCACAATCCAGAATAACGATTCAAAAATAAAAAGTCTAACTTTCGAAACAACTGAGATACAGGGTGTTCTTCGTCAAATGACAAGTATAGTATCTTTCGAACCAATGCTCTGATTCGACTGAAATTTTCACCAATCATTCCTCTTCACAATCCAGAATAACGTTCCAAAAATAAAAAGTCTTACTTTCGAAACAACTGAGATACAGGGTGTTCTTCGTCAAATGACAAGTATAGTATCTTTCGAACCAATGCTCTGATTAGACTGAAATTTTCACCAATCATTCCTCTTCAAAATCCAGAATAACGTTCCAAAAATAAAAAGTCTAACTTTCGAAACAACTGAGATACAGGGTGTTCTTCGTCAAATGACAAGTATAGTATCTTTCAAACCAATGCTCTGATTCGACTGAAATTTTCACCAATCATTCCTCTTCACAATCCAGAATAACGTTCCAAAAATAAAAAGTCTAACTTTCGAAACAACTGAGATACAGGGTGTTCTTCGTCAAATGACAAGTATAGTATCTTTCGAACCAATGCTCTGATTCGACTGAAATTTTCACCAATCATTCCTCTTCACAATCCAGAATAACGTTCCAAAAATAAAAAGTCTAACTTTCGAAACAACTGAGATACAGGGTGTTCTTCGTCAAATGACAAGTATAGTATCTTTCGAACCAATGCTCTGATTCGACTGAAATTTTCACCAATCATTCCTCTTCACAATCCAGAATAACGTTTCAAAAATAAAAAGTCTAACTTTCGAAACAACTGAGATACAGGGTGTTCTTCGTCAAATGACAAGTATAGTATCTTTCGAACCAATGCTCTGATTCGACTAAATTTTCACCAATCATTCCTCTTCAAAATCCAGAATAACGTTCCAAAAATAAAAAGTCTAACTTTCGGAACAACTGAGATACAGGGTGTTCTTCGTCAAATGACAAGTATAGTATCTTTCGAACCAATGCTCTGATTCGACTGAAATTTTCACCAATCATTCCTCTTCACAATCCAGAATAACGTTCCAAAAATAAAAAGTCTAACTTTCGAAACAACTGAGATACAGGGTGTTCTTCGTCAAATGACAAGTATGGTATCTTTCGAACCAATGCTCTGATTCGACTGAAATTTTCACCAATCATTCCTCTTCACAATCCAGAATAACGTTCCAAAAATAAAAAGTCTAACTTTCGAAACAACTGAGATACAGGGTGTTCTTCGTCAAATGACAAGTATAGTATCTTTCGCACCAATGCTCTGATTCGACTGAAATTTTCACCAATCATTCCTCTTCACAATCCAGAATAACGTTCCAAAAATAAAAAGTCTAACTTTCGAAACAACTGAGATACAGGGTGTTCTTCGTCAAATGACAAGTATAGTATCTTTCGAACCAATGCTCTGATTCGACTGAAATTTTCACCAATCATTCCTCTTCAAAATCCAGAATAACGTTCCAAAAATAAAAAGTCTAACTTTCGAAACAACTGAGATACAGGGTGTTTTTCGTCAAATGACAAGTATAGTATCTTTTGAACCAATGCTCTGATTCGACTGAAATTTTCACCAATCATTCCTCTTCACAATCCAGAATAACGTTTCAAAAATAAAAAGTCTAACTTTCGAAACAACTGAGATACAGGGTGTTCTTCGTCAAATGACAAGTATAGTATCTTTCGAACCAATGCTCTGATTCGACTGAAATTTTCACCAATCATTCCTCTTCACAATCCAGAATAACGATTCAAAAATAAAAAGTCTAACTTCCGAAACAACTGAGATACAGGGTGTTCTTCGTCAAATGACAAGTATAGTATCTTTCGAACCAATGCTCTGATTCGACTGAAATTTTCACCAATCATTCCTCTTCACAATCCAGAATAACGTTCCAAAAATAAAAAGTCTAACTTTCGAAACAACTGAGATACAGGGTGTTCTTCGTCAAATGACAAGTATAGTATCTTTCGAACCAATACTCTGATTCGACTGAAATTTTCACCAATCATTCCTCTTCAAAATCCAGAATAACGTTCCAAAAATAAAAAGTCTATCTTTCGAAACAACTGAGATACAGGGTGTTCTTCGTCAAATGACAAGTATAGTATCTTTCGAACCAATGCTCTGATTCGACTGAAATTTTCACCAATCATTCCTCTTCACAATCCAGAATAACGTTCCAAAAATAAAAAGTCTAACTTTCGAAACAACTGAGATACAGGGTGTTCTTCGTCAAATGACAAGTATAGTATCTTTCGAACCAATGCTCTGATTCGACTGAAATTTTCACCAATCATTCCTCTTCACAATCCAAAATAACGTTCCAAAAATAAAAAGTCTAACTTTCGAAACAACCGAGATACAGGGTGTTCTTCGTCAAATGACAAGTATAGTATCTTTCGAACCAATGCTCTGATTCGACTGAAATTTTCACCAATCATTCCTCTTCACAATCCAGAATAACGTTCCAAAAATAAAAAGTGTAACTTTCGAAAAAACTGAGATACAGGGTGTTCTTCGTCAAATGACAAGTATAGTATCTTTCGAACCAATGCTCTGATTCGACTGAAATTTTCACCAATCATTCCTCTTCAAAATCCAGAATAACGTTCCAAAAATAAAAAGTCTAACTTTCGAAACAACTGAGATTCAGGGTGTTCTTCGTCAAATGACAAGTATAGTATCTTTAGAACCAATGCTCTGATTCGACTGAAATTTTCACCAATCATTCCTCTTCACAATCCAGAATAACGTTCCAAAAATAAAAAGTCTAACTTTCGAAACAACTGAGATACAGGGTGTTCTTCGTCAAATGACAAGTATAGTATCTTTCGAACCAATGCTCTGATTCGACTGAAATTTTCACCAATCATTCCTCTTCACAATCCAGAATAACGTTCCAAAAATAAAAAGTCTAACTTTCGAAACAACTGAGATACAGGGTGTTCTTCGTCAAATGACAAGTATAGTATCTTTCGAACCAATGCTCTGATTCGACTGAAATTTTCACCAATCATTCCTCTTCACAATCCAGAATAACGTTCCAAAAATAAAAAGTCTAACTTTCGAAACAACTGAGATACAGCGTGTTCTTCGTCAAATGACAAGTATAGTATCTTTCGAACCAATGCTCTGATTCGACTGAAATTTTCACCAATCATTCCTCTTCAAAATCCAGAATAACGTTCCAAAAATAAAAAGTCTAACTTCGAAACAACTGAGATACAGGGTGTTCTTCGTCAAATGACAAGTATAGTATCTTTCGAACCAATGCTCTGATTCGACTGAAATTTTCACCAATCATTCCTCTTCACAATCCAGAATAACGTTCCAAAAATAAAAAGTATAACTTTCGAAACAACTGAGATACAGGGTGTTCTTCGTCAAATGACAAGTATAGTATCTTTCGAACCAATGCTCTGATTCGACTGAAATTTTCACCAATCATTCCTCTTCACAATCCAGAATAACGATTCAAAAATAAAAAGTCTAACTTTCGAAACAACTGAGATACAGGGTGTTCTTCGTCAAATGACAAGTATAGTATCTTTCGAACCAATGCTCTGATTCGACTGAAATTTTCACCAATCATTCCTCTTCACAATCCAGAATAACGTTCCAAAAATAAAAAGTCTAACTTTCGAAACAACTGAGATACAGGGTGTTCTTCGTCAAATGACAAGTATAGTATCTTTCGAACCAATGCTCTGATTCGACTGAAATTTTCACCAATCATTCCTCTTCAATATCCAGAATAACGTTCCAAAAATAAAAAGTCTAACTTTCGAAACAACTGAGATACAGGGTGTTCTTCGTCAAATGACAAGTATAGTATCTTTCGAACCAATGCTCTGATTCGACTGAAATTTTCACCAATCATTCCCCTTCACAATCCAGAATAACGTTCCAAAAATAAAAAGTCTAACTTTCGAAACAACTGAGATACAGGGTGTTCTTCGTCAAATGACAAGTATAGTATCTTTCGAACCAATGCTCTGATTCGACTGAAATTTTCACCAATCATTCCTCTTCAAAATCCAGAATAACGTTCCAAAAATAAAAAGTCTAACTTTCGAAACAACTGAGATACAGGGTGTTCTTCGTCAAATGACAAGTATAGTATCTTTCGAACCAATGCTCTGATTCGACTGAAATTTTCACCAATCATTCCTCTTCAAAATCCAGAATAACGTTCCAAAAATAAAAAGTCTAACTTTCGAAACAACTGAGATACAGGGTGTTCTTCGTCAAATGACAAGTATAGTATCTTTCGAACCAATGCTCTGATTCGACTGAAATTTTCACCAATCATTCCTCTTCACAATCCAGAATAACGTTCCAAAAATAAAAAGTCTAACTTTCGAAACAACTGAGATACAGGGTGTTCTTCGTCAAATGACAAGTATAGTATCTTTCGAACCAATGCTCTGATTCGACTGAAATTTTCACCAATCATTCCTCTTCACAATCCAGAATAACGTTCCAAAAATAAAAAGTCTAACTTTCGAAACAACTGAGATACAGGGTGTTCTTCGTCAAATGACAAGTATAGTATCTTTCGAACCAATGCTCTGATTCGACTGAAATTTTCACCAATCATTCCTCTTCAAAATCCAGAATAACGTTCCAAAAATAAAAAGTCTAACTTTCGAAACAACTGAGATACAGGGTGTTCTTCGTCAAATGACAAGTATAGTATCTTTCGAACCAATGCTCTGATTCGACTGAAATTTTCACCAATCATTCCTCTTCCCAATCCAGAATAACGTTCCAAAAATAAAAAGTCTAACTTTCGAAACAACTTAGATACAGGGTGTTCTTCGTCAAATGACAAGTATAGTATCTTTCGAACCAATGCTCTGATTCGACTGAAATTTTCACCAATCATTCCTCTTCACAATCCAGAATAACGATTCAAAAATAAAAAGTCTAACTTTCGAAACAACTGAGATACAGGGTGTTCTTCGTCAAATGACAAGTATAGTATCTTTCGAACCAATGCTCTGATTCGACTGAAATTTTCACCAATCATTCCTCTTCACAATCCAGAATAACGTTCCAAAAATAAAAAGTCTAACTTTCGAAACAACTGAGATACAGGGTGTTCTTCGTCAAATGACAAGTATAGTATCTTTCGAACCAATGCTCTGATTCGACTGAAATTTTCACCAATCATTCCTCTTCAAAATCCAGAATAACGTTCCAAAAATAAAAAGTCTTACTTTCGAAACAACTGAGATACAGGGTGTTCTTCGTCAAATGACAAGTATAGTATCTTTCGAACCAATGCTCTGATTCGACTGAAATTTTCACCAATCATTCCTCTTCACAATCCAGAATAACGTTCCAAAAATAAAAAGTCTAACTTTCGAAACAACTGAGATACAGGGTGTTCTTCGTCAAATGACAAGTATAGTATCTTTCGAACCAATGCTCTGATTCGACTGAAATTTTCACCAATCATTCCTCTTCACAATCCAGAATAACGTTCCAAAAATAAAAAGTCTAACTTTCGAAACAACTGAGATACAGGGTGTTCTTCGTCAAATGACAAGTATAGTATCTTTCGAACCAATGCTCTGATTCGACTGAAATTTTCACCAATCATTCCTCTTCACAATCCAGAATAACGTTCCAAAAATAAAAAGTCTAACTTTCGAAACAACTGAGATACAGGGTGTTCTTCGTCAAATGACAAGTATAGTATCTTTCGAACCAATGCTCTGATTCGACTGAAATTTTCACCAATCATTCCTCTTCACAATCCAGAATAACGTTCCAAAAATAAAAAGTCTAACTTTCGAAACAACTGAGATACAGGGTGTTCTTCGTCAAATGACAAGTATAGTATCTTTCGAACCATGCTCTGATTCGACTGAAATTTTCACCAATCATTCCTCTTCACAATCCAGAATAACGTTCCAAAAATAAAAAGTCTAACTTTCGAAACAACTGAGATACAGGGTGTTCTTCGTCAAATGACAAGTATAGTATCTTTCGAACCAATGCTCTGATTCGACTGAAATTTTCACCAATCATTCCTCTTCACAATCCAGAATAACGTTCCAAAAATAAAAAGTCTAACTTT
>CAUEHS010000419.1:0-29079 GCA_958510865.1 Myrrha octodecimguttata
AAGGGTAAGGGTAAGGGTAAGGGTAAGGGTAAGGGTAAGGGTAAGGGTAAGGGTAAGGGTAAGGGTAAGGGTAAGGGTAAGGGTAAGGGTAAGGGTAAGCTTAAGGGTAAAAGCAAGGGTAAGGGTAAGGGTAAGGGTAAGGGTAAGGGTAAGGGTAATGGTAAGGGTAAAGGTAAGGGTAAGCCTAAGGGTAAAAGCAAGGGTAAGGGTAAGGGTAAGGGTAAGGGTAAGGGTAAGGGTAAGGGTAAGGGTAAGGGTAAGGGTAAGGGTAAGGGTAAGCTTAAGGGTAAAAGCAAGGGTAAGGGTAAGGGTAAGGGTAAGGGTAAGGGTAAGGGTAAGGGTAAGGGTAAGCTTAAGGGTAAGGGTAAGGGTAAGGGTAAGGGTAAGCTTAAGGGTAAAAGCAAGGGTAAGGGTAAGGGTAAGGGTAAGGGTAAGGGTAAGCTTAAGGGTAAAAGCAAGGGTAAGGGTAAGGGTAAGGGTAAGGGTAAGGGTAAGGGTAAGGGTAAGGGTAAGGGTAAGCTTAAGGGTAAGGGTAAGGGTAAGGGTAAGGGTAAGCTTAAGGGTAAAAGCAAGGGTAAGTGTAAGAGTAAGGGTAAGGGTAAGGGTAAGGGTAAGGGTAAGGGTAAGGGTGAGCTTAAGGGTAAAAGCAAGGGTAAGGGTAAGGGTAAGGGTAAGGGTAAGGGTAAGGGTAAGGGTAAGGGTAAGCTTAAGGGTAAAAGCAAGGGTAAGGGTAAGGGTAAGGGTAAGGGTAAGGGTAAGGGTAAGGGTAAGGGTAAGGGTAAGGGTAAGGGTAAAGGTAAGGGTAAGCCTAAGGGTAAAAGCAAGGGTAAGGGTAAGGGTAAGGGTAAGGGTAAGGGTAAGAGTAAGGGTAAGGGTAAGGGTAAGGGTAAGCTTAAGGGTAAAAGCAAGGGTAAGGGTAAGGGTAAGGGTAAGGGTAAGCCTAAGGGTAAAAGCAAGGGTAAGGGTAAGGGTAAGGGTAAGGGTAAGGGTAAGCTTAAGGGTAAAAGCAAGGGTAAGGGTAAGGGTAAGGGTAAGGGTAAGGGTAAGGGTAAGCTTAAGGGTAAAAGCAAGGGTGAGGGTAAGGGTAAGAGTAAGGGTAAGGGTAAGGGTAAGGGTAAGGGTAAGGGTAAGGGTAAGCTTAAGGGTAAAAGCAAGGGTAAGGGTAAGGGTAAGGGTAAGGGTAAGGGTAAGGGTAAGGGTAAGGGTAAGGGTAAGGGTAAGGGTAAGGGTAAGGGTAAGGGTAAGGGTAAGCTTAAGGGTAAAAGCAAGGGTAAGGGTAAGGGTAAGGGTAAGGGTAAGGGTAAAGGTAAGGGTAAGCCTAAGGGTAAAAGCAAGGGTAAGGGTAAGGGTAAGGGTAAGGGTAAGGGTAAGGGTAAGGGTAAGGGTAAGGGTAAGGGTAAGGGTAAGGGTAAGGGTAAGGATAAGGGTAAGGGTAAGGGTAAGGGTAAGGGTAAGGGTAAGGGTAAGGGTAAGGGTAAGGGTAAGGGTAAGCTTAAGGGTAAAAGCAAGGGTAAGGGTAAGGGTAAGGGTAAGGGTAAGCCTAAGGGTAAAAGCAAGGGTAAGGGTAAGGGTAAGGGTAAGGGTAAGGGTAAGGGTAAGCTTAAGGGTAAAGCAAGGGTAAGGGTAAGGGTAAGGGTAAGGGTAAGGGTAAGGGTAAGCTCAAGGGTAAAAGCAAGGGTAAGGGTATGGGTAAGGGTAAGGGTAAAGGTAAGGGTAAGGGTAAAGGTAAGGGTAAGCCTAAGGGTAAAAGCAAGGGTAAGGGTAAGGGTAAGGGTAAGGGTAAGGGTAAGGGTAAGGGTAAGGGTAAGGGTAAGGGTAAGCTTAAGGGTGAAAGCAAGGGTAAGGGTAAGGGTAAGGGTAAGGGTAAGGGTAAGGGTAAGGGTAAGGGTAAGCTTAAGGGTAAGGGTAAGGGTAAGGGTAAGCTTAAGGGTAAAAGCAAGGGTAAGGGTAAGGGTAAGGGTAAGGGTAAGCTTAAGGGTAAAAGCAAGGGTAAGGGTAAGAGTAAGGGTAAGGGTAAGGGTAAGGGTAAGGGTAAGGGTAAGGGTGAGCTTAAGGGTAAAAGCAAGGGTAAGGGTAAGGGTAAGGGTAAGGGTAAGGGTAAGGGTAAGGGTAAGGGTAAGGGTAAGGGTAAGGGTAAGGGTAAGGGTAAGGGTAAGGGTAAGCTTAAGGGTAAAAGCAAGGGTAAGGGTAAGGGTAAGGGTAAGGGTAAGGGTAAGGGTAAGGGTAAGGGTAAGGGTAAGGGTAAAGGTAAGGGTAAGCCTAAGGGTAAAAGCAAGGGTAAGGGTAAGGGTAAGGGTAAGGGTAAGGGTAAGAGTAAGGGTAAGGGTAAGGGTAAGGGTAAGCTTAAGGGTAAAAGCAAGGGTAAGGGTAAGGGTAAGGGTAAGGGTAAGCCTAAGGGTAAAAGCAAGGGTAAGGGTAAGGGTAAGGGTAAGGGTAAGGGTAAGCTTAAGGGTAAAAGCAAGGGTAAGGGTAAGGGTAAGGGTAAGGGTAAGGGTAAGGGTAAGCTTAAGGGTAAAAGCAAGGGTGAGGGTAAGGGTAAGGGTAAGGGTAAGGGTAAGGGTAAGGGTAAGGGTAAGGGTAAGGGTAAGGGTAAGCTTAAGGGTAAAAGCAAGGGTAAGGGTAAGGGTAAGGGTAAGGGTAAGGGTAAGGGTAAGGGTAAGGGTAAGGGTAAGGGTAAGGGTAAGCTTAAGGGTAAAAGCAAGGGTAAGGGTAAGGGTAAGGGTAAGGGTAAGGGTAAGGGTAAGGGTAAGGGTAAGGGTAAGGGTAAGGGTAAGGGTAAGGGTAAGGGTAAGGGTAAGGGTAAGGGTAAGGGTAAGGGTAAGGGTAAGGGTAAGGGTAAGGGTAAGGGTAAGGGTAAGGGTAAGGGTAAGGGTAAGGGTAAGGGTAAGGGTAAGGGTAAGGGTAAGGGTAAGGGTAAGGGTAAGGGTAAGGGTAAGCTTAAGGGTAAAAGCAAGGGTAAGGGTAAGGGTAAGGGTAAGGGTAAGCCTAAGGGTAAAAGCAAGGGTAAGGGTAAGGGTTAGGGTAAGGGTAAGGGTAAGCTTAAGGGTAAAAGCAAGGGTAAGGGTAAGGGTAAGGGTAAGGGTAAGGGTAAGGGTAAGCTCAAGGGTAAAAGCAAGGGTAAGGGTAAGGGTAAGGGTAAGGGTAAAGGTAAGGGTAAGGGTAAAGGTAAGGGTAAGCCTAAGGGTAAAAGCAAGGGTAAGGGTAAGGGTAAGGGTAAGGGTAAGGGTAAGGGTAAGGGTAAGGGTAAGGGTAAGGGTAAGGGTAAGCTTAAGGGTAAAAGCAAGGGTAAGGGTAAGGGTAAGGGTAAGGGTAAGGGTAAGGGTAAGGGTAAGGGTAAGCTTAAGGGTAAGGGTAAGGGTAAGGGTAAGCTCAAGGGTAAAAGCAAGGGTAAGGGTAAGGGTAAGGGTAAGGGTAAGCTTAAGGGTAAAAGCAAGGGTAAGGGTAAGGGTAAGGGTAAGGGTAAGGGTAAGGGTAAGGGTAAGGGTAAGCTTAAGGGTAAGGGTAAGGGTAAGAGTAAGGGTAAGCTTAAGGGTAAAAGCAAGGGTAAGGGTAAGGGTAAGGGTAAGGGTAAGGGTAAGGGTAAGCTTAAGGGTTAGGGTAAGGGTAAGGGTAAGGGTAAGCTTAAGGGTAAAAGCAAGGGTAAGGTTAAGGGTAAGGGTAAGGGTAAGGGTAAGGGTAAGGGTAAGCTTAAGGGTAAGGGTAAGGGTAAGGGTAAGGGTAAGCTTAAGGGTAAAAGCAAGGGTAAGGGTAAGGGTAAGGGTAAGGGTAAGGGTAAGGGTAAGGGTAAGGGTAAGGGTAAGGGTAAGGGTAAGGGTAAGGGTAAGGGTAAGGGTAAGGGTAAGGGTAAGGGTAAGGGTAAGCTTAAGGGTAAGGGTAAGGGTAAGGGTAAGTTTAAGGGTAAAAGCAAGGGTAAGGGTAAGGGTAAGGGTAAGGGTAAGGGTAAGCTTAAGGGTAAAAGCAAGGGTAAGGGTAAGGGTAAGGGTAAGGGTAAGGGTATGGGTAAGGGTAAGGGTAAGGGTAAGGGTAAGGTTAAGGGTAAGCTTAAGGGTAAGGGTAAGGGTAAGGGTAAGCTTAAGGGTAAAAGCAAGGGTAAGGGTAAGGGTAAGGGTAAGGGTAAGGGTAAAGGTAAGGGTAAGCCTAAGGGTAAAAGCAAGGGTAAGGGTAAGGGTAAGGGTAAGGGTAAGGGTAAGGGTAAGGGTAAGGGTAAGGGTAAGGGTAAGGGTAAGCTTAAGGGTAAAAGCAAGGGTAAGGGTAAGGGTAAGGGTAAGGGTAAGGGTAAAGGTAAGGGTAAGGTTAAGGGTAAGGGTAAGGGTAAGCTTAAGGGTAAAAGCAAGGGTAAGGGTAAGGGTAAGGGTAAGGGTATAGGTAAGGGTAAGGGTAAGGGTAAGGGTAAAGGTAAGGGTAAGCTTAAGGGTAAAAGCAAGGGTAAGGGTAAGGGTAAGGGTAAGGGTAAGGGTTAGGGTAAGGGTAAAGGTAAGGGTAAGCCTAAGGGTAAAAGCAAGGGTAAGGGTAAGGGTAAGGGTAAGGGTAAGGGTAAGGGTAAGGGTAAGGGTAAGGGTAAGAGTAAGGGTAAGGGTAAGGGTAAGCTTAAGGGTAAAAGCAAGGGTAAGGGTAAGGGTAAGGGTAAGGGTAAGCCTAAGGGTAAAAGCAAGGGTAAGGGTAAGGTTAAGGGTAAGAGTAAGGGTTAGCTTAAGGGTAAAAGCAAGGGTAAGGGTAAGGGTGAGGGTAAGGGTAAGGGTAAGCTTAAGGGTAAAAGCAAGGGTAAGGGTAAGGGTGAGGGTAAGGGTAAGGGTAAGGGTAAGGGTAAAGGTAAGGGTAAGCCTAAGAGTAAAAGCAAGGGTAAGGGTAAGGGTAAGGGTAAGGGTAAGCTTAAGGGTAAAAGCAAGGGTAAGGGTAAGGGTAAGGGTAAGGGTAAGGGTAAGGGTAAGGGTAAGGGTAAGGGTAAGGGTAAGGGTAAGGGTAAGGGTGAGCTTAAGGGTAAAAGCAAGGGTAAGGGTAAGGGTAAGGGTAAGGGTAAGGGTAAGGGTAAAGGTAAGGGTAAGCCTAAGGGTAAAAGCAAGGGTAAGGGTAAGGGTAAGGGTAAGGGTAAGGGTAAGGGTAAGGGTAAGGGTAAGGGTAAGGGCAAGGGTAAGGGTAAGGGTAAGGGTAAGGGTAAGGGTAAGGGTAAGGGTAAGGGTAAGGGTAAGGGTAAGGGTAAGGGTAAGGGTAAGGGTAAGGGTAAGGGTAAGGGTAAGCTTAAGGGTAAAAGCAAGGGTAAGGGTAAGGGTAAGGGTAAGGGTAAGCCTAAGGGTAAAAGCAAGGGTAAGGGTAAGGGTAAGGGTAAGGGTAAGGGTAAGCTTAAGGGTAAAAGCAAGGGTAAGGGTAAGGGTAAGGGTAAGGGTAAGGGTAAGGGTAAGCTCAAGGGTAAAAGCAAGGGTAAGGGTAAGGGTAAGGGTAAGGGTAAAGGTAAGGGTAAGGGTAAAGGTAAGGGTAAGCCTAAGGGTAAAAGCAAGGGTAAGGGTAAGGGTAAGGGTAAGGGTAAGGGTAAGGGTAAGGGTAAGGGTAAGCTTAAGGGTAAAAGCAAGGGTAAGGGTAAGGGTAAGGGTAAGGGTAAGGGTAAGGGTAAGGGTAAGGGTAAGGGTAAGGGTAAGCTTAAGGGTAAGGGTAAGGGTAAGGGTAAGCTTAAGGGTAAAAGCAAGGGTAAGGGTAAGGGTAAGGGTAAGGGTAAGCTTAAGGGTAAAAGCAAGGGTAAGGGTAAGGGTAAGGGTAAGGGTAAGGGTAAGGGTAAGGGTAAGGGTAAGGGTAAGGGTAAGCTTAAGGGTAAGGGTAAGGGTAAGGGTAAGGGTAAGCTTAAGGGTAAAAGCAAGGGTAAGGGTAAGGGTAAGGGTAAGGGTAAGGGTAAGCTTGAGGGTAAGGGTAAGGGTAAAGGTAAGGGTAAGCTTAAGGGTAAAAGCAAGGGTAAGGTTAAGGGTAAGGGTAAGGGTAAGGGTAAGGGTAAGGGTAAGGGTAAGCTTAAGGGTAAGGGTAAGGGTAAGGGTAAGGGTAAGCTTAAGGGTAAAAGCAAGGGTAAGGGTAAGGGTAAGGGTAAGGGTAAGGGTAAGGGTAAGGGTAAGGGTAAGGGTAAGGGTAAGGGTAAGGGTAAGGGTAAGGGTAAGGGTAAGGGTAAGCTTAAGGGTAAGGGTAAGGGTAAGGGTAAGCTTAAGGGTAAAAGCAAGGGTAAGGGTAAGGGTAAGGGTAAGGGTAAGGGTAAGCTTAAGGGTAAAAGCAAGGGTAAGGGTAAGGGTAAGGGTAAGGGTAAGGGTAAGGGTAAGGGTAAGGGTAAGGGTAAGGGTAAGGGTAAGAGTAAGGGTAAGGGTAAGCTTAAGGGTAAGGGTAAGGGTAAGGGTAAGCTTAAGGGTAAAAGCAAGGGTAAGGGTAAGGGTAAGGGTAAGGGTAAGGGTAAAGGTAAGGGTAAGCCTAAGGGTAAAAGCAAGGGTAAGGGTAAGGGTAAGGGTAAGGGTAAGGGTAAGGGTAAGGGTAAGGGTAAGGGTAAGGGTAAGGGTAAGGGTAAGGGTAAGGGTAAGGGTAAGGGTAAGCTTAAGGGTAAAAGCAAGGGTAAGGGTAAGGGTAAGGGTAAGGGTCAGGGTAAGGGTAAGGGTGAGGTTAAGGGTAAGGGTAAGGGTAAGCTTAAGGGTAAAAGCAAGGGTAAGGGTAAGGGTAAGGGTAAGGGTAAGGGTAAGGGTAAGGGTAAGGGTAAGGGTAAGCTTAAGGGTAAAAGCAAGGGTAAGGGTAAGGGTAAGGGTAAGGGTAAGGGTTAGGGTAAGGGTAAAGGTAAGGGTAAGCCTAAGGGTAAAAGCAAGGGTAAGGGTAAGGGTAAGGGTAAGGGTAAGGGTAAGGGTAAGGGTAAGGGTAAGGGTAAGGGTAAGGGTAAGGGTAAGGGTAAGGGTAAGAGTAAGGGTAAGGGTAAGGGTAAGCTTAAGGGTAAAAGCAAGGGTAAGGGTAAGGGTAAGGGTAAGGGTAAGCCTAAGGGTAAAAGCAAGGGTAAGGGTAAGGTTAAGGGTAAGGGTAAGGGTAAGCTTAAGGGTAAAAGCAAGGGAAAGGGTAAGGGTAAGGGTAAGGGTAAGGGTAAGGGTAAGCTTAAGGGTAAAAGCAAGGGTAAGGGTAAGGGTGAGGGTAAGGGTAAGGGTAAGGGTAAGGGTAAAGGTAAGGGTAAGCCTAAGAGTAAAAGCAAGGGTAAGGGTAAGGGTAAGGGTAAGGGTAAGGGTAAGGGTAAGCTTAAGGGTAAAAGCAAGGGTAAGGATAAGGGTAAGGGTAAGGGTAAGGGTAAGGGTAAGGGTAAGGGTAAGGGTAAGGGTAAGCTTAAGGGTAAAAGCAAGGGTAAGGGTAAGGGTAAGGGTAAGGGTAAGGGTAAGGGTAAGGGTGAGGGTAAGGGTAAGCTTAAGGGTAAAAGCAAGGGTAAGGGTTAGGGTAAGGGTAAGGGTAAGGGTAAGGGTAAGGGTAAGCTTAAGGGTAAAAGCAAGGGTAAGGGTAAGGGTAAGGGTAAGGGTAAGGGTAAGGGTAAAGGTAAGGGTAAGCCTAAGAGTAAAAGCAAGGGTAAGGGTAAGGGTAAGGGTAAGGGTAAGGGTAAGGGTAAGGGTAAGGGTAAGGGTAAGGGTAAGGGTAAGGGTAAGGGTAAGGGTAAGGGTAAGGGTAAGGGTAAGGGTAAGGGTAAGGGTAAGGGTAAGGGTAAGGGTAAGGGTAAGGGTAAGCTTAAGGGTATAAGCAAGGGTAAGGGTAAGGGTAAGGGTGAGGGTAAGGGTAAGGGTAAGGGTAAGGGTAAGCTTAAGGGTAAAAGCAAGGGTAAGGGTAAGGGTAAGGGTAAGGGTAAGGGTAAGGGTAAGGGTAAGGGTAAGGGTAAGGGTAAGGGTAAGGGTAAGGGTAAGGGTAAAGGTAAGGTTAAGCCTAAGGGTAAAAGCAAGGGTAAGGGTAAGGGTAAGGGTAAGGGTAAGGGTAAGGGTAAGGGTAAGGGTAAGGGTAAGGGTAAGGGTAAGGGTAAGGGTAAGGGTAAGGGTAAGGGTAAGGGTAAGGGTAAGGGTAAGGGTAAGGGTAAGGGTAAGGGTAAGGGTAAGCTTAAGGGTAAAAGCAAGGGTAAGGGTAAGGGTAAGGGTAAGGGTAAGCCTAAGGGTAAAAGCAAGGGTAAGGGTAAGGGTAAGGGTAAGGGTAAGGGTAAGGGTAAGCTTAAGGGTAAAAGCAAGGGTAAGGGTAAGGGTAAGGGTAAGGGTAAGGGTAAGGGTAAGGGTAAGGGTAAGGGTAAGCTTAAGGGTAAAAGCAAGGGTAAGGGTAAGGGTAAGGGTAAGGGTAAGGGTAAGGGTAAGGGTAAGGGTAAGGGTAAAGGTAAGGGTAAGCCTAAGGGTCAAAGCAAGGGTAAGGGTAAGGGTAAGGGTAAGGGTAAGGGTAAGGGTAAGGGTAAGGGTAAGGGTAAGGGTAAGCTTAAGGGTAAAAGCAAGGGTAAGGGTAAGGGTAAGGGTAAGGGTAAGGGTAAGGGTAAGGGTAAGGGTAAGGGTAAGGGTAAGCTTAAGGGTAAGGGTAAGGGTAAGGGTAAGGGTAAGCCTAAGGGTAAAAGCAAGGGTAAGTGTAAGGGTAAGGGTAAGGGTAAGGGTAAGCTTAAGGGTAAAAGCAAGGGTAAGGGTAAGGGTAAGGGTAAGGGTAAGGGTAAGGGTAAGGGTAAGCTTAAGGGTAAAAGCAAGGGTAAGGGTAAGGGTAAGGGTAAGGTTAAGGGTAAGGGTAAGGGTAAGGCTAAAGGTAAGGGTAAGCCTAAGGGTAAAAGCAAGGGTAAGGGTAAGGGTAAGGGTAAGGGTAAGGGTAAGGGTAAGGGTAAGGGTAAGGGTAAGGGTAAAGGTAAGGGTAAGGGTAAGCTTAAGGGTAAAAGCAAGGGTAAGGGTAAGGGTAAGGGTAAGGGTAAGGGTAAGAGTAAGGGTAAGGGTAAGGGTAAGCTAAAGGGTAAAAGCAAGGGTAAGGGTAAGGGTAAGGGTAAGGGTAAGGGTAAGGGTAAGGGTAAGGGTAAGGGTAAGGGTAAGGGTAAGGGTAAGGGTAAGGGTAAGGGTAAGGGTAAGGGTAAGCTTAAGGGTAAAAGCAAGGGTAAAGGTAAGGGTAAGGGTAAGGGTAAGGGTAAGGGTAAGGGTAAGGGTAAAGGTAAGGGTAAGCCTAAGAGTAAAAGCAAGGGTAAGGGTAAGGGTAAGGGTAAGGGTAAGGGTAAGGTTAAGGGTAAGGGTTAGGGTAAGGGTAAGGGTAAGGGTAAGGGTAAGCTTAAGGGTAAAAGCAAGGGTAAGGGTAAGGGTAAGGGTAAGGGTAAGGGTAAGGGTAAGGGTAAGCTTAAGGGTAAGGGTAAGGGTAAGGGTAAGGGTAAGCTTAAGGGTAAAAGCAAGGGTAAGGGTAAGGGTAAGGGTAAGGGTAAGGGTAAGCTTAAGGGTAAAAGCAAGGGTAAGGGTAAGGGTAAGGGTAAGGGTAAGGGTAAGGGTAAGGGTAAGCTTAAGGGTAAGGGTGAGGGTAAGGGTAAGGGTAAGCTTAAGGGTAAAAGCAAGGGTAAGGGTCAGGGTAAGGGTAAGTGTAAGGGTAAGGGTAAGGGTAAGGGTATGGGTGAGCTTAAGGGTAAAAGCAAGGGTAAGGGTAAGGTTAAGGGTAAGGGTAAGGGTAAGGGTAAGGGTAAGGGTTAGCTTAAGGGTAAAAGCAAGGGCAAGGGTAAGGGTAAGGTTAAGGGTAAGGGTAAGGGTAAGGGTAAGGGTAAGGGTTAGCTTAAGGGTAAAAGCAAGGGTAAGGGTAAGGGTAAGGGTAAGGGTAAGGGTAAGGGTAAGGGTAAGGGTAAGGGTAAGGGTAAGGGTAAGGGTAAGGGTAAGGGTAAGGGTAAGCTTAAGGGTAAAAGCAAGGGTAAGGGTAAGGGTAAGGGTAAGGGTAAGCCTAAGGGTAAAAGCAAGGGTAAGGGTAAGGGTAAGGGTAAGGGTAAGTGTAAGCTTAAGGGTAAAAGCAACGGTAAGGGTAAGGGTAAGGGTAAGGGTAAGGGTAAGGGTAAGCTTAAGGGTAAAAGCAAGGGTGAGGGTAAGGGTAAGGGTAAGGGTAAGGGTAAGGGTAAGGGTAAGGGTAAGGGTAAGGGTAAGCTTAAGGGTAAAAGCAAGGGTAAGGGTAAGGGTAAGGGTAAGGGTAAGGGTAAGCTCAAGAGTAAAAGCAAGGGTAAGGGTAAGGGTAAGGGTAAGGGTAAGGGTAAAGGTAAGGGTAAGCCTAAGGGTAAAAGCAAGGGTAAGGGTAAGGGTAAGGGTAAGGGTAAGGGTTAGGGTAAGGGTAAGGGTAAGGGTAAGGGTAAGGGTAAGGGTAAGGGTAAGGGTAAGGGTAAGGGTATGGGTAAGGGTAAGGGTAAGCTTAAGGGTAAAAGCAAGGGTAAGGGTAGGGGAAAGGGTAAGGGTAAGCCTAAGGGTAAAAGCAAGGGTAAGGGTGAGGGTAAGGGTAAGGGTAAGGGTAAGCTTAAGGGTAAAAGCAAGAGTAAGGGTAAGGGTAAGGGTAAGGGTAAGGGTAAGCTTAAGGGTAAAAGCAAGGGTAAGGGTAAAGGTAAGGGTAAGGGTAAGGGTAAGGGTAAGGGTAAGGGTAAGGGTAAAGGTAAGGGTAAGCCTAAGGGTAAAAGCAAGGGTAAGGGTAAGGGTAAGGGTAAGGGTAAGGGTAAGGGTAAGGGTAAGGGTAAGGGTAAGGGTAAGGGTAAGGGTAAGGGTAAGGGTAAGGTTAAGGGTAAGGGTAAGGGTAAGCTTAAGGGTAAAAGCAAGGGTAAGGGTAAGGGTAAGGGTAAGGGTAAGGGTAAGGGTAAGGGTAAGGGTAAGGGTAAGGGTAAGGGTAAGGGTAAGGGTAAGGGTAAGGGTAAGGGTAAGGGTAAGCTTAAGGGTAAGGGTAAGGGTAAGGGTAAGGGTAAGCTTAAGGGTAAAAGCAAGGGTAAGGGTAAGGGTAAGGGTAAGGGTAAGCTAAAGGGTAAAAGCAAGGGTAAGGGTAAGGGTAAGAGTAAGGGTAAGGGTAAGGGTAAGGGTAAGGGTAAGGGTAAGGGTGAGGGTAAGCTTAAGGGTAAGGGTAAGGGTAAGGGTAAGGGTAAGCTTAAGGGTAAAAGCAAGGGTAAGGGTAAGGGTAAGGGTAAGGGTAAGGGTAAGGGTAAGGGTAAGCTTAAGGGTAAGGGTAAGGGTAAGGGTAAGGGTAAGCTTAAGGGTAAAAGCAAGGGTAAGGGTAAGGGTGAGGGTAAGGGTAAGGGTAAGGGTAAGGGTAAGCTTAAGGGTAAGGGTAAGGGTAAGGGTAAGGGTAAGCTTAAGGGTGAAAGCAAGGGTAAGGGTAAGGGTAAGGGTAAGGGTAAGGGTAAGGGTAAGGGTAAGGGTAAGGGTAAGGGTAAAGGTAAGGGTAAGGGTAAGGGTAAGGGTAAGGGTAAGGGTAAGGGTAAAGGTAAGGGTAAGGGTAAGCTTAAGGGTAAGGGTAAGGGTAAGGGTAAGGGTAAGCTTAAGGGTAAAAGCAAGGGTAAGGGTAAGGGTAAGGGTAAGGGTAAGGGTAAGGGTAAGGGTAAGGGTAAGGGTAAGGGTAAGGGTAAGCTTAAGGGTAAAAGCAAGGGTAAGGGTAAGGGTAAGGGTAAGGGTAAGGGTAAGGGTAAGGGTAAGGGTAAAGGTAAGGGTGAGGGTAAGCTTAAGGGTAAGGGTAAGGGTAAGGGTAAGGGTAAGCTTAAGGGTAAAAGCAAGGGTAAGGGTAAGGGTAAGGGTAAGGGTAAAGGTAAGGGTAAGCCTAAGGGTAAAAGCAAGGATAAGGGTAAGGGTAAGGGTAAGGGTAAGGGTAAGGGTAAGGGTAAGGGTGAGGGTAAGGGTAAGGGTAAGCTTAAGGGTAAAAGCAAGGGTAAGGGTAAGGGTAAGGGTAAGGGTAAGGGTAAGGGTAAGGGTAAGGGTAAGGGTATGGGTAAGGGTAAGGGTAAGGGTAAGGGTAAGCTCAAGGGTAAAAGCAAGGGTAAGGGTAAGGGTAAGGGTAAGGGTAAGCTTCTTGCTTTTACCCTTACCCTTACCCTCACCCTTACCCTTACCCTTACCCTTACCCTTACCCTTGCTTTTACCCTTAAGCTTACCCTTACCCTTACCCTTACCCTTACCCTTACCCTTACCCTTACCCTTACCCTTACCCTTACCCTTACCCTTACCCTTACCCTTACCCTAACCCTCACCCTTGCTTTGACCCTTAGGCTTACCCTTACCTTTACCCTTACCCTTACCCTTATCCTTACCCTTACCCTTACCCTTACCCTTACCCTTACCCTTACCCTTACCCTTGCTTTTACCCTTAAGCTTACCCTTACCCTTACCCTTACCCTTGCTTTTACCCTTAAGCTTACCCTTACCCTTACCCTTACCCTTACCCTTACCCTTACCCTTACCCTTACCCTTACCCTTACCCTTGCTTTTACCCTTAAGCTTACCCTTACCCTTACCCTTACCCTTACCCTTACCCTTACCCTTACCCTTGCTTTTACCCTTAAGCTTACCCTTACCCTTACCCTTACCCTTACCCTCACCCTTACCCTTACCCTTACCCTTGCTTATACCCTTAAGCTTACCCTTACCCTTACCCTTACCCTTACCCTTACCCTTACACTTACCCTTACCCTTTCCCTTACCCTTACCCTTACCCTTACCCTTACCCTTACCCTTACCCTTGCTTTTACCCTTAGGCTTACCCTTACCTTTACCCTTACCCTTACCCTTACCCTTACCCTTACCCTTACCCTTACCCTTGCTTTTACCCTTAAGCTTACCCTTACCCTTACCCTTACCCTTACCCTTACCCTAACCCTTACCCTTGCTTTTACCCTTAAGCTTACCCTTACACTTACCCTTACCCTTACCCTTACCCTTACCCTTACCCTTACCCTTACCCTTGCTTTTACCCTTAAGCTTACCCTTACCCTTACCCTTACCCTTACCCTTACCCTTACCCTTACCCTTACCCTTACCCTTATCCTTACCCTTGCTTTTACCCTTAAGCTTACCCTTACCCTTACCCTTACCCTTACCCTTACCCTTACCTTTACCCTTACCCTTACCCTTACCCTTACCCTTACCCTTACCCTTGCTTTTACTCTTAGGCTTACCCTTACCTTTACCCTTACCCTTACCCTTACCCTTACCCTCACCCTTACCCTAACCCTTGCTTTTACCCTTAAGCTTACCCTTACCCTTACCCTTACCCTTACCCTTACCCTTGCTTTTACCCTTAAGCTTACCCTTACCCTTACCCTTAACCTTACCCTTACCCTTGCTTTTACCCTTAGGCTTACCCTTACCCTTACCCTTACCCTTACCCTTGCTTTTACCCTTAAGCTTACCCTTACACTTACCCTTACCCTTACCCTTACCCTTACCCTTACCCTTACCCTTACCCTTACCCTTGCTTTTACCCTTAAGCTTACCCTTACCCTTACCCTTACCCTTACCCTTACCCTTACCCTTACCCTTACCCTTACCCTTACCCTTACCCTTGCTTTTACCCTTAAGCTTACCCTTTACCTTACCCTTACCCTTACCCTTACCCTTACCCTTACCCTTACCCTTACCCTTACCCTTACCCTTGCTTTTACCCTTAGGCTTACCCTTACCTTTACCCTTACCCTTACCCTTACCCTTACCCTTACCCTTGCTTTTACCCTTAAGCTTACCCTTACCCTTACCCTTACCCTTAAGCTTACCCTTACCCTTACCCTTACCCTTACCCTTACCCTTACCCTTACCCTTACCCTTACCCTTACCCTTACCCTTACCCTTACCCTTACCCTTACCCTTACCCTTACCCTTGCTTTTACCCTTAAGCTTACCCTTACCCTTACCCTTACCCTTACCCTTACCCTTGCTTTTACCCTTAAGCTTACCCTTACCCTTACCCTTACCCTTAAGCTTACCCTTACCCTTACCCTTACCCTTACCCTTACCCTTACCCTTACCCTTACCCTTACCCTTACCCTTACCCTTACCCTTACCCTTACCCTTACCCTTGCTTTTACCCTTAAGCTTACCCTTACCCTTACCCTTACCCTTACCCTTAAGCTTACCCTTACCCTTACCCTTACCCTTACCCTTACCCTTAACCTTACCCTTGCTTTTACCCTTAAGCTTACCCTTACCCTTACCCTTACCCTTACCCTTAAGCTTACCCTTACCCTTACCCTTACCCTTACCCTTACCCTTGCTTTTACCCTTAAGCTTACCCTTACCCTTACCCTTACCCTTACCCTTACCCTTAAGCTTACCCTTACCCTTACCCTAACCCTTACCCTTACCCTTACCCTTACCCTTACCCTTACCCTTGCTTTTACCCTTAAGCTTACCCTTACCCTTACCCTAAGTAAGGGTAAGGGTAAGGGTAAGGGTAAGGGTAAGGGTAAGGGTAAGGGTAAGGGTAAGGGTAAGGGTAAGGGTAAGGGTAAGGGTAAGGGTAAGGGTAAGGGTAAGGGTAAGGGTAAGGGTAAGGGTAAGGGTAAGCTTAAGGGTAAAAGCAAGATTAAGGGTAAGGGTAAGGGTAAGGGTAAGGGTAAGGGTAAGGGTAAGGGTAAGGGTAAGGGTAAGGGTAAGCTTAAGGGTAAAAGCAAGGGTAAGGGTAAGGGTAAGGGTAAGGGTAAGGGTAAGGGTAAGGGTAAGGGTAAGGGTAAGGGTAAGCTTAAGGGTAAAAGCAAGGGTAAGGGTAAGGCTAAGGGTAAGGGTAAGGGTAAGGGTAAGGGTAAGCTTAAGGGTAAAAGCAAGGGTAAGGGTAAGGGTAAGGGTAAGGGTAAGGGTAAGGGTAAGGGTAAAGGTGAGGGTAAGCCTAAGGGTAAAAGCAAGGGTAAGGGTAAGGGTAAGGGTGAGGGTAAGGGTAAGGGTAAGGGTAAGGGTAAGGGTAGGGGTAAGAGTAAGGGTAAGGGTAAGCTTAAGGGTAAAAGCAAGGGTAAGGGTAAGGGTAAGGGTAAGGGTAAGGGTAAGGGTAAGCTTAAGGGTAAAAGCAAGGGTAAGGGTAAGGGTAAGGGTAAGGGTAAGGGTAAGGGTAAGGGTAAGGGTAAGGGTAAGGGTAAGGGTAAGGGTAAGGGTAAGGGTAAGGGTAAGGGTAAGCTTAAGGGTAAAAGCAAGGGTAAGGGTAAGGGTAAGGGTAAGGGTAAGGGTAAGGGTAAGGGTAATGGTAAGGGTAAAGGTAAGGGTAAGCCTAAGGGTAAAAGCAAGGGTAAGGGTAAGGGTAAGGGTAAGGGTAAGGGTAAGGGTAAGGGTAAGGGTAAGGGTAAGGGTAAGGGTAAGGGTAAGCTTAAGGGTAAAAGCAAGGGTAAGGGTAAGGGTAAGGGTAAGGGTAAGGGTAAGGGTAAGGGTAAGCTTAAGGGTAAGGGTAAGGGTAAGGGTAAGGGTAAGCTTAAGGGTAAAAGCAAGGGTAAGGGTAAGGGTAAGGGTAAGGGTAAGGGTAAGCTTAAGGGTAAAAGCAAGGGTAAGGGTAAGGGTAAGGGTAAGGGTAAGGGTAAGGGTAAGGGTAAGGGTAAGCTTAAGGGTAAGGGTAAGGGTAAGGGTAAGGGTAAGCTTAAGGGTAAAAGCAAGGGTAAGGGTAAGAGTAAGGGTAAGGGTAAGGGTAAGGGTAAGGGTAAGGGTAAGGGTAAGGGTGAGCTTAAGGGTAAAAGCAAGGGTAAGGGTAAGGGTAAGGGTAAGGGTAAGGGTAAGGGTAAGGGTAAGGGTAAGGGTAAGGGTAAGCTTAAGGGTAAAAGCAAGGGTAAGGGTAAGGGTAAGGGTAAGGGTAAGGGTAAGGGTAAGGGTAAGGGTAAGGGTAAGGGTAAGGGTAAGGGTAAGGGTAAAGGTAAGGATAAGCCTAAGGGTAAAAGCAAGGGTAAGGGTAAGGGTAAGGGTAAGGGTAAGGGTAAGAGTAAGGGTAAGGGTAAGGGTAAGGGTAAGCTTAAGGGTAAAAGCAAGGGTAAGGGTAAGGGTAAGGGTAAGGGTAAGCCTAAGGGTAAAAGCAAGGGTAAGGGTAAGGGTAAGGGTAAGGGTAAGGGTAAGCTTAAGGGTAAAAGCAAGGGTAAGGGTAAGGGTAAAAGTAAGGGTAAGGGTAAGGGTAAGCTTAAGGGTAAAAGCAAGGGTGAGGGTAAGGGTAAGGGTAAGGGTAAGGGTAAGGGTAAGGGTAAGGGTAAGGGTAAGGGTAAGCTTAAGGGTAAAAGCAAGGGTAAGGGTAAGGGTAAGGGTAAGGGTAAGGGTAAGGGTAAGGGTAAGGGTAAGGGTAAGGGTAAGGGTAAGGGTAAGCTTAAGGGTAAAAGCAAGGGTAAGGGTAAGGGTAAGGGTAAGGGTAAGGGTAAAGTTAAGGGTAAGCCTAAGGGTAAAAGCAAGGGTAAGGGTAAGGGTAAGGGTAAGGGTAAGGGTAAGGGTAAGGGTAAGGGTAAGGGTGAGGGTAAGGGTAAGGGTAAGGGTAAGGGTAAGGGTAAGGGTAAGGGTAAGGGTAAGTGTAAGGGTAAGGGTAAGGGTAAGGGTAAGGGTAAGGGTAAGCTTAAGGGTAAAAGCAAGGGTAAGGGTAAGGGTAAGGGTAAGGGTAAGCCTATGGGTAAAAGCAAGGGTAAGGGTAAGGGTAAGGGTAAGGGTAAGGGTAAGGGTAAGGGTAAGGGTAAGGGTAAGGGTAAGGGTAAGGGTAAGGGTAAGGGTAATAGTAAGGGTAAGGGTAAGGGTAAGGGTAAGGGTAAGCTTAAGGGTAAAAGCAAGGGTAAGGGTAAGGGTAAGGGTGAGGGTAAGGGTAAGGGTAAGGGTAAGGGTAAGGGTAAGGGTAAGGGTAAGCTTAAGGGTAAAAGCAAGGGTAAGGGTAAGGGTAAGGGTAAGGGTAAGGGTAAGGGTAAGGGTAAGGGTAAGGGTAAGGGTAAGCTTAAGGGTAAAAGCAAGGGTAAGGGTAAGGCTAAGGGTAAGGGTAAGGGTAAGGGTAAGGGTAAGCTTAAGGGTAAAAGCAAGGGTAAGGGTAAGGGTAAGGGTAAGGGTAAGGGTAAGGGTAAGGGTAAAGGTGAGGGTAAGCCTAAGGGTAAAAGCAAGGGTAAGGGTAAGGGTAAGGGTAAGGGTAAGGGTAAGGGTAAGGGTAAGGGTAAGGGTAAGGGTAGGGGTAAGAGTAAGGGTAAGGGTAAGCTTAAGGGTAAAAGCAAGGGTAAGGGTAAGGGTAAGGGTAAGGGTAAGGGTAAGCTTAAGGGTAAAAGCAAGGGTAAGGGTAAGGGTAAGGGTAAGGGTAAGGGTAAGGGTAAGGGTAAGGGTAAGGGTAAGGGTAAGGGTAAGGGTAAGGGTAAGGGTAAGCTTAAGGGTAAAAGCAAGGGTAAGGGTAAGGGTAAGGGTAAGGGTAAGGGTAAGGGTAAGGGTAATGGTAAGGGTAAAGGTAAGGGTAAGCCTAAGGGTAAAAGCAAGGGTAAGGGTAAGGGTAAGGGTAAGGGTAAGGGTAAGGGTAAGGGTAAGGGTAAGGGTAAGGGTAAGGGTAAGGGTAAGCTTAAGGGTAAAAGCAAGGGTAAGGGTAAGGGTAAGGGTAAGGGTAAGGGTAAGGGTAAGGGTAAGGGTAAGGGTAAGCTTAAGGGTAAGGGTAAGGGTAAGGGTAAGGGTAAGCTTAAGGGTAAAAGCAAGGGTAAGGGTAAGGGTAAGGGTAAGGGTAAGGGTAAGCTTAAGGGTAAAAGCAAGGGTAAGGGTAAGGGTAAGGGTAAGGGTAAGGGTAAGGGTAAGGGTAAGGGTAAGCTTAAGGGTAAGGGTAAGGGTAAGGGTAAGGGTAAGCTTAAGGGTAAAAGCAAGGGTAAGGGTAAGAGTAAGGGTAAGGGTAAGGGTAAGGGTAAGGGTAAGGGTAAGGGTGAGCTTAAGGGTAAAAGCAAGGGTAAGGGTAAGGGTAAGGGTAAGGGTAAGGGTAAGGGTAAGGGTAAGGGTAAGGGTAAGGGTAAGGGTAAGCTTAAGGGTAAAAGCAAAGGTAAGGGTAAGGGTAAGGGTAAGGGTAAGGGTAAGGGTAAGGGTAAGGGTAAGGGTAAGGGTAAGGGTAAAGGTAAGGGTAAGCCTAAGGGTAAAAGCAAGGGTAAGGGTAAGGGTAAGGGTAAGGGTAAGGGTAAGAGTAAGGGTAAGGGTAAGGGTAAGGGTAAGCTTAAGGGTAAAAGCAAGGGTAAGGGTAAGGGTAAGGGTAAGGGTAAGCCTAAGGGTAAAAGCAAGGGTAAGGGTAAGGGTAAGGGTAAGGGTAAGGGTAAGCTTAAGGGTAAAAGCAAGGGTAAGGGTAAGTGTAAAAGTAAGGGTAAGGGTAAGGGTAAGCTTAAGGGTAAAAGCAAGGGTGAGGGTAAGGGTAAGGGTAAGGGTAAGGGTAAGGGTAAGGGTAAGGGTAAGGGTAAGGGTAAGCTTAAGGGTAAAAGCAAGGGTAAGGGTAAGGGTAAGGGTAAGGGTAAGGGTAAGGGTAAGGGTAAGGGTAAGGGTAAGGGTAAGCTTAAGGGTAAAAGCAAGGGTAAGGGTAAGGGTAAGGGTAAGGGTAAGGGTAAAGTTAAGGGTAAGCCTAAGGGTAAAAGCAAGGGTAAGGGTAAGGGTAAGGGTAAGGGTAAGGGTAAGGGTAAGGGTAAGGGTGAGGGTAAGGGTAAGGGTAAGGGTAAGGGTAAGGGTAAGGGTAAGGGTAAGGGTAAGGGTAAGGGTAAGGGTAAGGGTAAGGGTAAGGGTAAGGGTAAGGGTAAGCTTAAGGGTAAAAGCAAGGGTAAGGGTAAGGGTAAGGGTAAGGGTAAGCCTAAGGGTAAAAGCAAGGGTAAGGGTAAGGGTAAGGGTAAGGGTAAGGGTAAGGGTAAGCTTAAGGGTAAAAGCAAGGGTAAGGGTAAGGGTAAGGGTAAGGGTAAGGGTAAGGGTAAGCTCAAGGGTAAAAGCAAGGGTAAGGGTAAGGGTAAGGGTAAGGGTAAAGGTAAGGGTAAGGGTAAAGGTAAGGGTAAGCCTAAGGGTAAAAGCAAGGGTAAGGGTAAGGGTAAGGGTAAGGGTAAGGGTAAGGGTAAGGGTAAGGGTAAGGGTAAGCTTAAGGGTAAAAGCAAGGGTAAGGGTAAGGGTAAGGGTAAGGGTAAGGGTAAGGGTAAGGGTAAGGGTAAGGGTAAGGGTAAGGGTAAGCTTAAGGGTAAGGGTAAGGGTAAGGGTAAGCTTAAGGGAAAAAGCAAGGGTAAGGGTAAGGGTAAGGGTAAGGGTAAGCTTAAGGGTAAAAGCAAGGGTAAGGGTAAGAGTAAGGGTAAGGGTAAGGGTAAGGGTAAGGGTAAGGGTAAGGGTAAGGGTAAGGGTGAGCTTAAGGGTAAAAGCAAGGGTAAGGGTAAGGGTAAGGGTAAGGGTAAGGGTAAGGGTAAGGGTAAGGGTAAGGGTAAGGGTAAGCTTAAGGGTAAAAGCAAGGGTAAGGGTAAGGGTAAGGGTAAGGGTAAGGGTAAGGGTAAGGGTAAGGGTAAGGGTAAGGGTAAGGGTAAGGGTAAAGGTAAGGGTAAGCCTAAGGGTAAAAGCAAGGGTAAGGGTAAGGGTAAGGGTAAGGGTAAGGGTAAGAGTAAGGGTAAGGGTAAGGGTAAGGGTAAGCTTAAGGGTAAAAGCAAGGGTAAGGGTAAGGGTAAGGGTAAGGGTAAGCCTAAGGGTAAAAGCAAGGGTAAGGGTAAGGGTAAGGGTAAGGGTAAGGGTAAGCTCAAGGGTAAAAGCAAGGGTAAGGGTAAGGGTAAGGGTAAGGGTAAGGGTAAGGGTAAGGGTAAGCTTGAGGGTAAAAGCAAGGGTGAGGGTAAGGGTAAGTGTATGGGTAAGGGTAAGGGTAAGGGTAAGGGTAAGGGTAAGGGTAAGGGTAAGCTTAAGGGTAAAAGCAAGGGTAAGGGTAAGGGTAAGGGTAAGGGTAAGGGTAAGGGTAAGGGTAAGGGTAAGGGTAAGGGTAAGGGTAAGCTTAAGGGTAAAAGCAAGGGTAAGGGTAAGGGTAAGGGTAAGGGTAAGGGTAAAGGTAAGGGTAAGCCTAAGGGTAAAAGCAAGGGTAAGGGTAAGGGTAAGGGTAAGGGTAAGGGTAAGGGTAAGGGTAAGGGTAAGGGTAAGGGTAAGGGTAAGGGTAAGGGTAAGGGTAAGGGTAAGGGTAAGGGTAAGGGTAAGGGTAAGGGTAAGGGTAAGGGTAAGCTTAAGGGTAAAAGCAAGGGTAAGGGTAAGGGTAAGGGTAAGGGTAAGCCTAAGGGTAAAAGCAAGTGTAAGGGTAAGGGTAAGGGTAAGGGTAAGGGTAAGCTTAAGGGTAAAAGCAAGGGTAAGGGTAAGGGTAAGGGTAAGGGTAAGGGTAAGCTCAAGGGTAAAAGCGAGGGTAAGGGTAAGGGTAAGGGTAAGGGTAAGGGTAAGGGTAAGGGTAAGGGTAAGGGTAAGGGTAAGGGTAAGGGTAAGGGTAAGCTTGAGGGTAAAAGCAAGGGTGAGGGTAAGGGTAAGTGTATGGGTAAGGGTAAGGGTAAGGGTAAGGGTAAGGGTAAGGGTAAGGGTAAGCTTAAGGGTAAAAGCAAGGGTAAGGGTAAGGGTAAGGGTAAGGGTAAGGGTAAGGGTAAGGGTAAGGGTAAGGGTAAGCTTAAGGGTAAAAGCAAGGGTGAGGGTAAGGGTAAGGGTAAGGGTAAGGGTAAGGGTAAGGGTAAGGGTAAGGGTAAGGGTAAAGGTAAGCTTAAGGGTAAGGGTAAGGGTAAGGGTAAGCTTAAGGGTAAAAGCAAGGGTAAGGGTAAGGGTAAGGGTAAGGGTAAGCTTAAGGGTAAAAGCAAGGGTAAGGGTAAGGGTAAGGGTAAGGGTAAGGGTAAGGGTAAGGGTAAGGGTAAGGGTAAGCTTAAGGGTAAGGGTAAGGGTAAGAGTAAGGGTAAGCTTAAGGGTAAAAGCAAGGGTAAGGGTAAGGGTAAGGGTAAGGGTAAGGGTAAGCTTAAGGGTAAGGGTAAGGGTAAGGGTAAGGGTAAGCTTAAGGGTAAAAGCAAGGGTAAGGTTAAGGGTAAGGGTAAGGGTAAGGGTAAGGGTAAGGGTAAGCTTTAGGGTAAGGGTAAGGGTAAGGGTAAGGGTAAGCTTAAGGGTAAAAGCAAGGGTAAGGGTAAGGGTAAGGGTAAGGGTAAGGGTAAGGGTAAGGGTAAGGGTAAGGGTAAGGGTAAGGGTAAGGGTAAGGGTAAGGGTAAGCTTAAGGGTAAGGGTAAGGGTAAGGGTAAGTTTAAGGGTAAAAGCAAGGGTAAGGGTAAGGGTGAGGGTAAGGGTAAGGGTAAGCTTAAGGGTAAAAGCAAGGGTAAGGGTAAGGGTAAGGGTAAGGGTAAGGGTAAGGGTAAGGGTAAGGGTAAGGGTAAGGTTAAGGGTAAGCTTAAGGGTAAGGGAAAGGGTAAGGGTAAGCTTAAGTGTAAAAGCAAGGGTAAGGGTAAGGGTAAGGGTAAGGGTAAGGGTAAAGGTAAGGGTAAGCCTAAGGGTAAAAGCAAGGGTAAGGGTAAGGGTAAGGGTAAGGGTAAGGGTAAGGGTAAGGGTAAGGGTAAGGGTAAGGGTAAGGGTAAGGGTAAGCTTAAGGGTAAAAGCAAGGGTAAGGGTAAGGGTAAGGGTAAGGGTAAGGGTAAGGGTAAGGGTAAGGTTAAGGGTAAGGGTAAGGGTAAGCTTAAGGGTAAAAGCAAGGGTAAGGGTAAGGGTAAGGGTAAGGGTAAGGGTAAGGGTAAGGGTAAGGGTAAGGGTAAGGGTAAGGGTAAGCTTAAGGGTAGAAGCAAGGGTAAGGGTAAGGGTAAGGGTGAGGGTAAGGGTTAGGGTAAGGGTAAAGGTAAGGGTAAGCCTAAGGGTAAAAGCAAGGGTAAGGGTAAGGGTAAGGGTAAGGGTAAGGGTAAGGGTAAGGGTAAGGGTAAGGGTAAGGGTAAGAGTAAGGGTAAGGGTAAGGGTAAGCTTAAGGGTAAAAGCAAGGGTAAGGGTAAGGGTAAGGGTAAGGGTAAGCCTAAGGGTAAAAGCAAGGGTAAGGGTAAGGTTAAGGGTAAGGGTAAGGGTAAGCTTAAGGGTAAAAGCAAGGGTAAGGGTAAGGGTAAGGGTAAGGGTAAGGGTAAGCTTAAGGGTAAAAGCAAGGGTAAGGGTAAGGGTGAGGGTAAGGGTAAGGGTAAGGGTAAGGGTAAAGGTAAGGGTAAGCCTAAGAGTAAAAGCAAGGGTAAGGGTAAGGGTAAGGGTAAGGGTAAGCTTAAGGGTAAAAGCAAGGGTAAGGGTAAGGGTAAGGGTAAGGGTAAGGGTAAGGGTGAGGGTAAGGGTAAGGGTAAGCTTAAGGGTAAAAGCAAGGGTAAGGGTAAGGGTAAGGGTAAGGGTAAGGGTAAAGGTAAGGGTAAGCCTAAGGGTAAAAGCAAGGGTAAGGGTAAGGGTAAGGGTAAGGGTAAGGGTAAGGGTAAGGGTAAGGGTAAGGGTAAGGGTAAGGGTAAGCTTAAGGGTAAAAGCAAGGGTAAGGGTAAGGGTAAGGGTAAGGGTCAGGGTAAGGGTAAGGGTGAGGTTAAGGGTAAGGGTAAGGGTAAGCTTAAGGGTAAAAGCAAGGGTAAGGGTAAGGGTAAGGGTAAGGGTAAGGGTAAGGGTAAGGGTAAGGGTAAGGGTAAGGGTAAGGGTAAGCTTAAGGGTAAAAGCAAGGGTAAGGGTAAGGGTAAGGCTAAGGGTAAGGGTTAGGGTAAGGGTAAAGGTAAGGGTAAGCCTAAGGGTAAAAGCAAGGGTAAGGGTAAGGGTAAGGGTAAGGGTAAGGGTAAGGGTAAGGGTAAGGGTAAGGGTAAGGGTAAGGGTAAGAGTAAGGGTAAGGGTAAGGGTAAGCTTAAGGGTAAAAGCAAGGGTAAGGGTGAGGGTAAGGGTAAGGGTAAGCCTAAGGGTAAAAGCAAGGGTAAGGGTAAGGTTAAGGGTAAGGGTAAGGGTAAGCTTAAGGGTAAAAGCAAGGGTAAGGGTAAGGGTAAGGGTAAGGGTAAGCTTAAGGGTAAAAGCAAGGGTAAGGGTAAGGGTGAGGGTAAGGGTAAGGGTAAGGGTAAGGGTAAAGGTAAGGGTAAGCCTAAGAGTAAAAGCAAGGGTAAGGGTAAGGGTAAGGGTAAGGGTAAGGGTAAGGGTAAGGGTAAGCTTAAGGGTAAAAGCAAGGGTAAGGATAAGGGTAAGGGTAAGGGTAAGGGTAAGGGTAAGGGTAAGGGTAAGGGTAAGGGTAAGCTTAAGGGTAAAAGCAAGGGTAAGGGTAAGGGTAAGGGTAAGGGTAAGGGTAAGGGTAAGGGTAAGGGTAAGGGTTAGCTTAAGGGTAAAAGCAAGGGTAAGGGTTAGGGTAAGGGTAAGGGTAAGGGTAAGGGTAAGGGTAAGCTTAAGGGTAAAAGCAAGGGTAAGGGTAAGGGTAAGGGTAAGGGTAAGGGTAAGGGTAAAGGTAAGGGTAAGCCTAAGGGTAAAAGCAAGGGTAAGGGTAAGGGTAAGGGTAAGGGTAAGGGTAAGGGTAAGGGTAAGGGTAAGGGTAAGGGTAAGGGTAAGGGTAAGGGTAAGGGTAAGGGTAAGGGTAAGGGTAAGGGTAAGGGTAAGGGTAAGCTTAAGGGTATAAGCAAGGGTAAGGGTAAGGGTAAGGGTGAGGGTAAGGGTAAGGGTAAGGGTAAGGGTAAGCTTAAGGGTAAAAGCAAGGGTAAGGGTAAGGGTAAGGGTAAGGGTAAGGGTAAGGGTAAGGGTAAGCTTAAGGGTAAAAGCAAGGGTAAGGGTAAGGGTAAGGGTAAGGGTAAGGGTAAGGGTAAGGGTAAGGGTAAGGGTAAGGTTAAGGGTAAGGGTAAGGGTAAAGGTAAGGTTAAGCCTAAGGGTAAAAGCAAGGGTAAGGGTAAGGGTAAGGGTAAGGGTAAGGGTAAGGGTAAGGGTAAGGGTAAGGGTAAGGGTAAGGGTAAGGGTAAGGGTAAGGGTAAGGGTAAGGGTAAGGGTAAGGGTAAGGGTAAGGGTAAGGGTAAGGGTAAGGGTAAGGGTAAGGGTAAGGGTAAGGGTAAGCTTAAGGGTAAAAGCAAGGGTAAGGGTAAGGGTAAGGGTAAGGGTAAGCCTAAGGGTAAAAGCAAGGGTAAGGGTAAGGGTAAGGGTAAGGGTAAGGGTAAGCTTAAGGGTAAAAGCAAGGGTAAGGGTAAGGGTAAGGGTAAGGGTAAGGGTAAGGGTAAGATTAAGGGTAAAAGCAAGGGTAAGGGTAAGGGTAAGGGTAAGGGTAAGGGTAAGGGTAAGGGTAAGGGTAAGGGTAAAGGTAAGGGTAAGCCTAAGGGTCAAAGCAAGGGTAAGGGTAAGGGTAAGGGTAAGGGTGAGGGTAAGGGTAAGGGTAAGGGTAAGGGTAAGGGTAAGCTTAAGGGTAAAAGCAAGGGTAAGGGTAAGGGTAAGGGTAAGGGTAAGGGTAAGGGTAAGGGTAAGGGTAAGGGTAAGGGTAAGGGTAAGGGTAAGGGTAAGGGTAAGGGTAAGCTTAAGGGTAAGGGTAAGGGTAAGGGTAAGGGTAAGCCTAAGGGTAAAAGCAAGGGTAAGTGTAAGGGTAAGGGTAAGGGTAAGGGTAAGCTTAAGGGTAAAAGCAAGGGTAAGGGTAAGGGTAAGGGTAAGGGTAAGGGTAAGGGTAAGGGTAAGGGTAAGGGTAAGCTTAAGGGTAAAAGCAAGGGTAAGGGTAAGGGTAAGGGTAAGGGTAAGGGTAAGGGTAAGGCTAAAGGTAAGGGTAAGCCTAAGGGTAAAAGCAAGGGTAAGGGTAAGGGTAAGGGTAAGGGTAAGGGTAAGGGTAAGGGTAAGGGTAAGGGTAAGGGTAAGGGTAAGGGTAAAGGTAAGGGTAAGGGTAAGCTTAAGGGTAAAAGCAAGGGTAAGGGTAAGGGTAAGGGTAAGGGTAAGGGTAAGAGTAAGGGTAAGGGTAAGGGTAAGCTAAAGGGTAAAAGCAAGGGTAAGGGTAAGGGTAAGGGTAAGGGTAAGGGTAAGGGTAAGGGTAAGGGTAAGGGTAAGGGTAAGGGTAAGGGTAAGGGTAAGGGTAAGGGTAAGGGTAAGGGTAAGGGTAAGCTTAAGGGTAAAAGCAAGGGTAAGGGTAAGGGTAAGGGTAAGGGTAAGGGTAAGGGTAAGGGTAAGGGTAAGGGTAAAGGTAAGGGTAAGCCTGAGAGTAAAAGCAAGGGTAAGAGTAAGGGTAAGGGTAAGGGTAAGGGTAAGGTTAAGGGTAAGGGTTAGGGTAAGGGTAAGGGTAAGGGTAAGGGTAAGCTTAAGGGTAAAAGCAAGGGTAAGGGTAAGGGTAAGGGTAAGGGTAAGGGTAAGGGTAAGGGTAAGCTTAAGGGTAAGGGTAAGGGTAAGGGTAAGGGTAAGCTTAAGGGTAAAAGCAAGGGTAAGGGTAAGGGTAAGGGTAAGGGTAAGGTAAGCTTAAGGGTAAAAGCAAGGGTAAGGGTAAGGGTAAGGTTAAGGGTAAGGGTAAGGGTAAGGGTAAGCTTAAGGGTAAGGGTGAGGGTAAGGGTAAGGGTAAGCTTAAGGGTAAAAGCAAGGGTAAGGGTCAGGGTAAGGGTAAGTGTAAGGGTAAGGGTAAGGGTAAGGGTATGGGTGAGCTTAAGGGTAAAAGCAAGGGTAAGGGTAAGGTTAAGGGTAAGGGTAAGGGTAAGGGTAAGGGTAAGGGTTAGCTTAAGGGTAAAAGCAAGGGCAAGGGTAAGGGTAAGGTTAAGGGTAAGGGTAAGGGTAAGGGTAAGGGTAAGGGTTAGCTTAAGGGTAAAAGCAAGGGTAAGGGTAAGGGTAAGGGTAAGGGTAAGGGTAAGGGTAAGGGTAAGGGTAAGGGTAAGGGTAAGGGTAAGGGTAAGCTTAAGGGTAAAAGCAAGGGTAAGGGTAAGGGTAAGGGTAAGGGTAAGCCTAAGGGTAAAAGCAAGGGTAAGGGTAAGGGTAAGGGTAAGGGTAAGTGTAAGCTTAAGGGTAAAAGCAAGGGTAAGGGTAAGGGTAAGGGTAAGGGTAAGGGTAAGGGTAAGCTTAAGGGTAAAAGCAAGGGTGAGGGTAAGGGTAAGGGTAAGGGTAAGGGTAAGGGTAAGGGTAAGGGTAAGGGTAAGGGTAAGCTTAAGGGTAAAAGCAAGGGTAAGGGTAAGGGTAAGGGTAAGGGTAAGCTTAAGGGTAAAAGCAAGGGTAAGGGTAAGGGTAAGGGTAAGGGTAAGGGTAAAGGTAAGGGTAAGCCTAAGGGTAAAAGCAAGGGTAAGGGTAAGGGTAAGGGTAAGGGTTAGGGTAAGGGTAAGGGTAAGGGTAAGGGTAAGGGTAAGGGTAAGGGTAAGGGTAAGGGTAAGGGTAAGGGTAAGGGTTAGGGTAAGCTTAAGGGTAAAAGCAAGGGTAAGGGTAAGGGAAAGGGTAAGGGTAAGCCTAAGGGTAAAAGCAAGGGTAAGGGTAAGGGTAAGGGTAAGGGTAAGGGTAAGCTTAAGGGTAAAAGCAAGAGTAAGGGTAAGGGTAAGGGTAAGGGTAAGCTTAAGGGTAAAAGCAAGGGTAAGGGTAAAGGTAAGGGTAAGGGTAAGGGTAAGGGTAAGGGTAAGGGTAAGGGTAAGGGTAAGGGTAAGGGTAAAGGTAAGGGTAAGCCTAAGGGTAAAAGCAAGGGTAAGGGTAAGGGTAAGGGTAAGGGTAAGGGTAAGGGTAAGGGTAAGGGTAAGGTTAAGGGTAAGGGTAAGGGTAAGCTTAAGGGTAAAAGCAAGGGTAAGGGTAAGGGTAAGGGTAAGGGTGAGGGTAAGGGTAAGGGTAAGGGTAAGGGTAAGGGTAAGGGTAAGGGTAAGGGTAAGGGTAAGGGTAAGCTTAAGGGTAAGGGTAAGGGTAAGGGTAAGGGTAAGCTTAAGGGTAAAAGCAAGGGTAAGGGTAAGGGTAAGGGTAAGGGTAAGCTAAAGGGTAAAAGCAAGGGTAAGGGTAAGGGTAAGGGTAAGGGTAAGGGTAAGGGTAAGGGTAAGGGTAAGGGTAAGCTTAAGGGTAAGGGTAAGGGTAAGGGTAAGGGTAAGCTTAAGGGTAAAAGCAAGGGTAAGGGTAAGGGTAAGGGTAAGGGTAAGGGTAAGGGTAAGGGTAAGCTTAAGGGTAAGGGTAAGGGTAAGGGTAAGGGTAAGCTTAAGGGTAAAAGCAAGGGTAAGGGTAAGGGTGAGGGTAAGGGTAAGGGTAAGGGTAAGGGTAAGCTTAAGGGTAAGGGTAAGGGTAAGGGTAAGGGTAAGCTTAAGGGTAAAAGCAAGGGTAAGGGTAAGGGTAAGGGTAAGGGTAAGGGTAAGGGTAAGGGTAAGGGTAAGGATAAGGGTAAGGGTAAGGGTAAGGGTAAGGGAAAGCTTAAGGGTAAGGGTAAGGGTAAGGGTAAGGGTAAGCTTAAGGGTAAAAGCAAGGGTAAGGGTAAGGGTAAGGGTAAGCTTAAGGGTAAAAGCAAGGGTAAGGGTAAGGGTAAGGGTAAGGGTAAGGGTAAGGGTAAGGGTAAGGGTAAGGGTAAAGGTAAGGGTAAGGGTAAGCTTAAGGGTAAGGGTAAGGGTAAGGGTAAGGGTAAGCTTAAGGGTAAAAGCAAGGGTAAGGGTAAGGGTAAGGGTAAGGGTAAGGGTAAAGGTAAGGGTAAGCTTAAGGGTAAAAGCAAGGATAAGGGTAAGGGTAAGGGTAAGGGTAAGGGTAAGGGTAAGGGTAAGGGTAAGGGTAAGGGTAAGGGTAAGCTTAAGGGTAAAAGCAAGGGTAAGGGTAAGGGTAAGGGTAAGGGTAAGGGTAAGGGTAAGGGTAAGGGTAAGGGTAAGGGTGAGGGTAAGCTTAAGGGTAAAAGCAAGGGTAAGGGTAAGGGTAAGGGTAAGGGTAAGGGTAAGGGTAAGGGTAAGGGTAAGGGTAAGCTTAAGGGTAAAAGCAAGGGTAAGGGTAAGGGTAAGGGTAAGGGTAAGGGTTAGGGTAAGGGTAAAGGTAAGGGTAAGCCTAAGGGTAAAAGCAAGGGTAAGGGTAAGGGTAAGGGTAAGGGTAAGGGTAAGGGTAAGGGTAAGGGTAAGGGTAACGGTAAGGGTAAGAGTAAGGGTAAGGGTAAGGGTAAGCTTAAGGGTAAAAGCAAGGGTAAGGGTAAGGGTAAGGGTAAGGGTAAGCCTAAGGGTAAAAGCAAGGGTAAGGGTAAGGGTAAGGGTAAGGGTAAGGGTAAGCTTAAGGGTAAAAGCAAGGGTAAGGGTAAGGGTAAGGGTAAGGGTAAGGGTAAGGGTAAGGGTAAGGGTAAGGGTAAGCTTAAGGGTAAAAGCAAGGGTAAGGGTAAGGGTAAGGGTAAGGGTAAGGGTAAGGGTAAGGGTAAGGGTAAGGGTAAAGGTAAGGGTAAGCCTAAGGGTAAAAGCAAGGGTAAGGGTAAGGGTAAGGGTAAGGGTAAGGGTAAGGGTAAGGGTAAGGGTAAGCTTAAGGGTAAAAGCAAGGGTAAGGGTAAGGGTAAGGGTAAGGGTAAGGGTAAGGGTAAGGGTGAGGGTAAGGGTAAGCTTAAGGGTAAAAGCAAGGGTAAGGGTAAGGGTAAGGGTAAGGGTAAGGGTAAGGGTAAGGGTAAAGGTAAGGGTAAGCCTAAGGGTAAAAGCAAGGGTAAGGGTAAGGGTAAGGGTAAGGGTAAGAGTAAGGGTAAGGGTAAGGGTAAGGGTAAGCTTAAGGGTAAAAGCAAGGGTAAGGGTAAGGGTAAGGGTAAGGGTAAGCCTAAGGGTAAAAGCAAGGGTAAGGGTAAGGGTAAGGGTAAGGGTAAGTGTAAGCTTAAGGGTAAAAGCAAGGGTAAGGGTAAGGGTAAGGGTAAGGGTATGCTTAAGGGTAAAAGCAAGGGTGAGGGTAAGGGTAAGGGTAAGGGTAAGGGTAAGGGTAAGGGTAAGGGTAAGGGTAAGGGTAAGCTTAAGGGTAAAAGCAAGGGTAAGGGTAAGGGTAAGGGTAAGGGTAAGGGTAAGGGTAAGCTTAGGGGTAAAAGCAAGGGTAAGGGTAAGGGTAAGAGTAAGGGTAAGGGTAAAGGTAAGGGTAAGCCTAAGGGTAAAAGCAAGGGTAAGGGTAAGGGTAAGGGTAAGGGTAAGGGTTAGGGTAAGGGTAAGGGTAAGGGTAAGGGTAAGGGTAAGGGTAAGGGTAAGGGTAAGGGTAAGGGTAAGGGTAAGGGTAAGGGTAAGGGTAAGGGTAAGGGTAAGCTTAAGGGTAAAAGCAAGGGTAAGGGTAAGGGAAAGGGTAAGGGTAAGCCTAAGGGTAAAAGCAAGGGTGAGGGTAAGGGTAAGGGTAAGGGTAAGGGTAAGCTTAAGGGTAAAAGCAAGAGTAAGGGTAAGGGTTAGGG
>CAUEHS010000420.1:0-23313 GCA_958510865.1 Myrrha octodecimguttata
GGGTAAGGGTAAGGGTAAGCTTAAGGGTAAAAGCAAGGGTAAGGGTAAGGGTAAGGGTAAGGGTAAGGGTAAGGGTAAGGGTAAGCTTGAGCGTAAAAGCAAGGGTAAGGGTAAGGGTAAGGGTAACGGTAAGGGTAAGGGTAAGGGTAAGGGTAAGGGTAAGCTCAAGGGTAAATGCAAGGGTAAGGGTAAGGGTAAGGGTAAGGGTAAGGGTAAGGGTAAGGGTAAGGGTAAGGGTAAGGGTAAAGGTAAGGGTAAGCCTAAGGGTAAAAGCAAGGGTAAGGGTAAGGGTAAGGGTAAGGGTAAGGGTAAGGGTAAGGGTAAGGGTAAGGGTAAGGGTAAGGGTAAGGGTAAGGGTAAGGGTAAGGGTAAGCTTAAGGGTAAAAGCAAGGGTAAGGGTAAGGGTAAGGGTAAGGGTAAGCATAAGGGTAAAAACAAGGGTAAGGGTAAGGGTAAGGGTAAGGGTAAGGGTAAGGGTAAGGGTAAGGGTAAGGGTAAGGGTAAGGGTAAGCTTAAGGGTAAAAGCAAGGGTAAGGGTAAGGGTAAGGGTTAAGGTAAGGGTAAGGGTAAGCTTAAGGGTAAAAGCAAGGGTAAGGGTAAGGGTAAGGGTAAGGGTAAGGGTAAGGGTAAGGGTAAGGGTAAGGGTAAGGGTAAGGGTAAGCTTAAGGGTAAAAGCAAGGGTAAGGGTAAGGGTAAGGGGTAAGGGTAAGGGTAAGGGTAAGGGTAAGGGTAAGGGTAAGGGTAAGCTTAAGGGTAAAAGCAAGGGTAAGGGTAAGGGTAAGGGTAAGGGTAAGGGTAAGGGTAAGGGTAAGGGTAAAGTTAAGGGTAAGCCTAAGGGTAAAAGCAAGGGTTAGGGTAAGGGTAAGGGTAAGGGTAAGGGTAAGGGTAAGGGTAAGGGTAAGGGTAAGGGTAAGGGTAAGGGTAAGGGTAAGGGTAAGGGTAAGGGTAAGGGTAAGGTAAGGGTAAGGGTAAGGGTAAGGGTAAGGGTAAGGGTAAGGGTAAGGGTAAGGGTAAGGGTAAGCTTAAGGGTAAAAGCAAGGGTAAGGGTAAGGGTAAGCCTAAGGGTGAAAGCAAGGGTAAGGGTAAGGGTAAGGGTAAGGGTAAGGGTAAGCTTAAGGGTAAAAGCAAGGGTAAGGGTAAGGGTAAGGGTAAGGGTAAGGGTAAGGGTAAGGGTAAGGGTAAGGGTAAGGGTAAGGGTAAGGTAAGGGTAAGGGTAAGCTTAAGGGTAAAAGCAAGGCTAAGGGTAAGGGTAAGGGTAAGGGTAAGGGTAAGGGTAAGGGTAAGGGTAAGGGTAAGCTTAAGGGTAAAAGCAAGGCTAAGGGTAAGGGTAAGGGTAAGGGTAAGGGTAAGGGTAAGGGTAAGCTTAAGGGTAAAAGCAAGGGTAAGGGTAAGGAGGTAAGGGTAAGGGTAAGGGTAAGGGTAAGGGTAAGGGTAAGGGTAAGGGTAAGGGTAAGGGTAAGGGTAAGGGTAAGGGTAAGGTAAGGGTAAGGGTAAGGGTAAGGGTAAGGGTAAGGGTAAGGGTAAGGGTAAGGGTAAGGGTAAGGGTAAGGGTAAGGGTAAGGGTAAGGGTAAGGGTAAGGGTAAGGGTAAGGGTAAGGGTAAGGGTAAGGGTAAGGGTAAGCTTAAGGGTAAAAGCAAGGGTAAGGGTAAGGGTAAGGGTAAGGGTAAGCTTAAGGGTAAAAGCAAGGGTAAGGGTGAGGGTAAGGGTAAGGGTAAGGGTAAGGGTAAAGGTAAGGGTAAGCCTAAGGGTAAAAGCAAGGGTAAGGGTAAGGGTAAGGGTAAGGGTAAGGGTAAGGGTAAGGGTAAGGGTAAGGGTAAGCTTAAGGGTAAAAGCAAGGGTAAGGGTAAGGGTAAGGGTAAGGGTAAGGGTAAGGGTAAGCTTAAGGGTAAAAGCAAGGGTAAGGGTAAGGGTAAGGGTAAGGGTAAGGGTAAGGGTAAGGGTAAGGGTAAGGGTAAGGGTAAGGGTAAGGGTAAGCTTAAGGGTAAAAGCAAGGGTAAGGGTAAGGGTAAGGGTAAGGGTAAGGGTAAGGGTAAGCTTAAGGGTAAAAGCAAGGGTAAGGGTAAGGGTAAGGGTAAGGGTAAGGGTAAGGGTAAGGGTAAGGGTAAGGGTAAAGGTAAGGGTAAGCCTAAGGGTAAAAGCAAGGGTAAGGGTAAGGGTAAGGGTAAGGGTAAGGGTAAGGGTAAGGGTAAGCTTAAGGGTAAAAGCAAGGGTAAGGGTAAGGGTAAGGGTAAGGGTAAGGGTAAGGGTAAGGGTAAGCTTAAGGGTAAGGGTAAGGGTAAGGGTAAAGGTAAGCTTAAGGGTAAAAGCAAGGGTAAGGGTAAGGGTAAGGGTAAGGGTAAGGGTAAGCTTAAGGGTGAAAGCAAGGGTAAGGGTAAGGGTAAGGGTAAGGGTGAGGGTAAGGGTAAGGGTAAGGGTAAGGGTAAGGGTAAGGGTAAGGGTAAGGGTAAGGGTTAGCTTAAGGGTAAAAGCAAGGGTAAGGGTAAGGGTTAGCTTAAGGGTAAAAGCAAGGGTAAGGGTAAGGGTAAGGGTAAGGGTAAGCTTAAGGGTAAAAGCAAGGGAAGGGTAAGGGTAAGGGTAAGGGTAAGGTTAAGGGTAAGGGTAAGGGAAAGGGTAAGGGTAAGCTTAAGGGAAAAGCAAGGGAAAGGGTAAGGGTAAGGGTAAGGGTAAGGGTAAGAGTAAGGGTAAGCTTAAGGGTAAAAGCAAGGGTAAGGGTAAGGGTAAGGGTAAGGGTAAGGGTAAGGGTAAGGGTAAGGGTAAGGGTAAGGGTAAGGGTAAGGGTAAGGGTAAGGGTAAGGGTAAGGGTAAAGGTAAGGGTAAGCCTAAGGGTAAAAGCAAGGGTAAGCCTAAGGGTAAAAGCAAGGGTAAGGGTAAGGGTAAGGGTAAGGGTAAGGGTAAGGGTAAGGGTAAGGGTAAGGGTAAGGGTAAGGGTAAGGGTAAGGGTAAGGGTAAGGGTAAGGGTAAGGGTAAGCTTAAGGGTAAGGGTAAGGGTAAGGGTAAAGGTAAGCTTAAGGGTAAAAGCAAGGGTAAGGGTAAGGGTAAGGGTAAGGGTAAGGGTAAGCTTAAGGGTGAAAGCAAGGGTAAGGGTAAGGGTAAGGGTAAGGGTGAGGGTAAGGGTAAGGGTAAGGGTAAGGGTAAGGGTAAGGGTAAGGGTAAGGGTAAGGGTTAGCTTAAGGGTAAAAGCAAGGGTAAGGGTAAGGGTTAGCTTAAGGGTAAAAGCAAGGGTAAGGGTAAGGGTAAGGGTAAGGGTAAGCTTAAGGGTAAAAGCAAGGGAAGGGTAAGGGTAAGGGTAAGGGTAAGGTTAAGGGTAAGGGTAAGGGAAAGGGTAAGGGTAAGCTTAAGGGAAAAGCAAGGGAAAGGGTAAGGGTAAGGGTAAGGGTAAGGGTAAGAGTAAGGGTAAGCTTAAGGGTAAAAGCAAGGGTAAGGGTAAGGGTAAGGGTAAGGGTAAGGGTAAGGGTAAGGGTAAGGGTAAGGGTAAGGGTAAGGGTAAGGGTAAGGGTAAGGGTAAGGGTAAGGGTAAAGGTAAGGGTAAGCCTAAGGGTAAAAGCAAGGGTAAGGGTAAGGGTAAGGGTAAGGGTAAGGGTAAGGGTAAGGGTAAGGGTAAGGGTAAGGGTAAGGGTAAGGGTAAGGGTAAGGGTAAGGGTAAGGGTAAGGGTAAGGGTAAGGGTAAGGGTAAGGGTAAGGGTAAGGGTAAGCCTAAGGGTAAAAGCAAGGGTAAGGGTAAGGGTAAGGGTAAGGGTAAGGGTAAGCTTAAGGGTAAAAGCAAGGGTAAGGGTAAGGGTAAGGGTAAGGGTAAGGGTAAGGGTAAGCTTAAGGGTAAAAGTTAGGGTAAGGGTAAGGGTAAGGGTAAGGGTAAGGGTAAGGGTAAGGGTAAGGGTAAGGGTAAGGGTAAAGGTAAGGGTGAGCCTAAGGGTAAAAGCAAGGGTAAGGGTAAGGGTAAGGGTAAGGGTAAGGGTAAGGGTAAGGGTAAGGGTAAGGGTAAGGGTAAGGGTAAGGGTAAGGGTAAGGGTAAGGGTAAGGGTAAGGGTAAGGGTAAGGGTAAGGGTAAGGGTAAGCTGAAGGGTAAAAGCAAGGGTAAGGGTAAGGGTAAGGGTAAGGGTAAGGGTAAGGGTGAGCTTAAGGGTAAAAGCAAGGGTAAAGGTAAGGGTAAGGGTAAGGGTAAGGGTAAGGGTAAGGGTAAGGGTAAGGGTAAGCTTAAGGGTAAAAGTAAGGGTAAGGGTAAGGGTAAGGGTAAGGGTAAGGGTAAGGGTAAGGGTAAGCTTAAGGGTAAAAGCAAGGGTAAGGGTAAGGGTAAGGGTAAGGGTAAGGGTAAGGGTAAAGGTAAGGGTGAGCCTAAGGGTAAAAGCAAGGGTAAGGGTAAGGGTAAGGGTAAGGGTAAGGGTAAGGGTAAGGGTTAGGGTAAGGGTAAAGGTAAGGGTAAGCCTAAGAGTAAAAGCAAGGGTAAGGGTAAGGGTAAGGGTAAGGGTAAGGGTAAGGGTAAGGGTAAGGGTAAGGGTAAGGGTAAGGGTAAGGGTAAGGGTAAGCTTAAGGGTAAAAGCAAGGGTAAGGGTAAGGGTAAGGGTAAGGGTAAGCCTAAGGGTAAAAGCAAGGGTAAGGGTAAGGTTAAGGGTAAGGGTAAGGGTAAGCTTAAGGGTAAAAGCAAGGGTAAGGGTAAGGGTAAGGGTAAGGGTAAGGGTAAGCTTAAGGGTAAAAGCAAGGGTAAGGGTAAGGGTGAGGGTAAGGGTAAGGGTAAGGGTAAGGGTAAAGGTAAGGGTAAGCCTAAGAGTAAAAGCAAGGGTAAGGGTAAGGGTAAGGGTAAGGGTAAGGGTAAGGGTAAGGGTAAGGGTAAGCTTAAGGGTAAAAGCAAGGGTAAGGATAAGGGTAAGGGTAAGGGTAAGGGTAAGGGTAAGGGTAAGGGTAAGCTTAAGGGTAAAAGCAAGGGTAAGGGTAAGGGTAAGGGTAAGGGTAAGGGTAAGGGTAAGGGTAAGGGTAAGGGTAAGGGTAAGGGTAAGCTTAAGGGTAAAAGCAAGGGTAAGGGTTAGGGTAAGGGTAAGGGTAAGGGTAAGGGTAAGCTTAAGGGTAAAAGCAAGGGTAAGGGTAAGGGTAAGGGTAAGGGTAAGGGTAAGGGTAAGGGTAAAGGTAAGGGTAAGCCTAAGGGTAAA
The DNA here is from genome assembly GCA_958510865.1 of Myrrha octodecimguttata. Classification (NCBI taxonomy): domain Eukaryota; kingdom Metazoa; phylum Arthropoda; class Insecta; order Coleoptera; family Coccinellidae; genus Myrrha; species Myrrha octodecimguttata. The sequence continues at coordinate 5,140 of CAUEHS010000420.1, forward strand.
AGCAAGGGTAAGGGTAAGGGTAAGGGTAAGGGTAAGGGTAAGGGTAAGGGTAAGGGTAAGGGTAAGGGTAAGGGTAAGGGTAAGGGTAAGGGTAAGCTTAAGGGTATAAGCAAGGGTAAGGGTAAGGGTAAGGGTGAGGGTAAGGGTAAGGGTAAGGGTAAGGGTAAGCTTAAGGGTAAAAGCAAGGGTAAGGGTAAGGGTAAGGGTAAGGGTAAGGGTAAGGGTAAGGGTAAGCTTAAGGGTAAAAGCAAGGGTAAGGGTAAGGGTAAGGGTAAGGGTAAGGGTAAGGGTAAGGGTAAGGGTAAGGGTAAGGGTAAGGGTAAGGGTAAGGGTAAAGGTAAGGTTAAGCCTAAGGGTAAAAGCAAGGGTAAGGGTAAGGGTAAGGGTAAGGGTAAGGGTAAGGGTAAGGGTAAGGGTAAGGGTAAGGGTAAGGGTAAGGGTAAGGGTAAGGGTAAGGGTAAGGGTAAGGGTAAGGGTAAGCTTAAGGGGAAAAGCAAGGGTAAGGGTAAGGGTAAGGGTAAGGGTAAGCCTAAGGGTAAAAGCAAGGGTAAGGGTAAGGGTAAGGGTAAGGGTAAGGGTAAGCTTAAGGGTAAAAGCAAGGGTAAGGGTGAGGGTAAGGGTAAGGGTAAGGGTAAGGGTAAGGGTAAGGGTAAGGGTAAGGGTAAGCTTAAGGGTAAAAGCAAGGGTAAGGGTAAGGGTGAGGGTAAGGGTAAGGGTAAGGGTAAGGGTAAAGGTAAGGGTAAGCCTAAGAGTAAAAGCAAGGGTAAGGGTAAGGGTAAGGGTAAGGGTAAGGGTAAGGGTAAGGGTAAGGGTAAGGGTAAGGGTAAGCTTAAGGGTAAAAGCAAGGGTAAGGATAAGGGTAAGGGTAAGGGTAAGGGTAAGGGTAAGGGTAAGGGTAAGGGTAAGCTTAAGGGTAAAAGCAAGGGTAAGGGTAAGGGTAAGGGTAAGGGTAAGGGTAAGGGTAAGGGTAAGGGTAAGCTTAAGGGTAAAAGCAAGGGTAAGGGTTAGGGTAAGGGTAAGGGTAAGGGTAAGGGTAAGCTTAAGGGTAAAAGCAAGGGTAAGGGTAAGGGTAAGGGTAAGGGTAAGGGTAAGGGTAAGGGTAAAGGTAAGGGTAAGCCTAAGGGTAAAAGCAAGTGTGAGGGTAAGGGTAAGGGTAAGGGTAAGGGTAAGGGTAAGGGTAAGGGTAAGGGTAAGGGTAAGGGTAAGGGTAAGGGTAAGGGTAAGGGTAAGGGTAAGGGTAAGGGTAAGGGTAAGGGTAAGCTTAAGGGTATAAGCAAGGGTAAGGGTAAGGGTAAGGGTGAGGGTAAGGGTAAGGGTAAGGGTAAGGGTAAGCTTAAGGGTAAAAGCAAGGGTAAGGGTAAGGGTAAGGGTAAGGGTAAGGGTAAGGGTAAGGGTAAGCTTAAGGGTAAAAGCAAGGGTAAGGGTAAGGGTAAGGGTAAGGGTAAGGGTAAGGGTAAGGGTAAGGGTAAGGGTAAGGGTAAAGGTAAGGTTAAGCCTAAGGGTAAAAGCAAGGGTAAGGGTAAGGGTAAGGGTGAGGGTAAGGGTAAGGGTAAGGGTAAGGGTAAGGGTAAGGGTAAGGGTAAGGGTAAGGGTAAGGGTAAGGGTAAGGGTAAGGGTAAGGGTAAGGGTAAGGGTAAGGGTAAGGGTAAGGGTAAGCTTAAGGGTAAAAGCAAGGGTAAGAGTAAGGGTAAGGGTAAGGGTAAGCCTAAGGGTAAAAGCAAGGGTAAGGGTAAGGGTAAGGGTAAGGGTAAGGGTAAGCTTAAGGGTAAAAGCAAGGGTAAGGGTGAGGGTAAGGGTAAGGGTAAGGGTAAGGGTAAGGGTAAGCTTAAGGGTAAAAGCAAGGGTAAGGGTAAGGGTAAGGGTAAGGGTAAGGGTAAGGGTAAGGGTAAGGGTAAGGGTAAGGGTAAGGGTAAAGGTAAGGGTAAGCCTAAGGGTCAAAGCAAGGGTAAGGGTAAGGGTAAGGGTAAGGGTAAGGGTAAGGGTAAGGGTAAGGGTAAGGGTAAGGGTAAGCTTAAGGGTAAAAGCAAGGGTAAGGGTAAGGGTAAGGGTAAGGGTAAGGGTAAGGGTTAAGGTAAGCTTAAGGGTAAGGGTAAGGGTAAGGGTAAGGGTAAGCCTAAGGGTAAAAGCAAGGGTAAGGGTAAGGGTAAGGGTAAGGGTAAGGGTAAGGGTAAGGGTAAGGGTAAGGGTAAGGGTAAGGGTAAGGGTAAGGGTAAGGGTAAGGGTAAGGGTAAGGGTAAGGGTAAGGGTAAGGGTAAGGGTAAGGGTAAGGGTAAGGGTAAGGGTAAGGGTAAGGGTAAGGGTAAGGGTAAGGGTAAGCCTAAGGGTAAAAGCAAGGGTAAGGGTAAGGGTAAGGGTAAGGGTAAGGGTAAGCTTAAGGGTAAAAGCAAGGGTAAGGGTAAGGGTAAGGGTAAGGGTAAGGGTAAGGGTAAGCTTAAGGGTAAAAGTTAGGGTAAGGGTAAGGGTAAGGGTAAGGGTAAGGGTAAGGGTAAGGGTAAGGGTAAGGGTAAGGGTAAGGGTAAAGGTAAGGGTGAGCCTAAGGGTAAAAGCAAGGGTAAGGGTAAGGGTAAGGGTAAGGGTAAGGGTAAGGGTAAGGGTAAGGGTAAGGGTAAGGGTAAGGGTAAGGGTAAGGGTAAGGGTAAGGGTAAGGGTAAGGGTAAGGGTAAGGGTAAGCTGAAGGGTAAAAGCAAGGGTAAGGGTAAGGGTAAGGGTAAGGGTAAGGGTAAGGGTAAGGGTGAGCTTAAGGGTAAAAGCAAGGGTAAAGGTAAGGGTAAGGGTAAGGGTAAGGGTAAGGGTAAGGGTAAGGGTAAGCTTAAGGGTAAAAGTAAGGGTAAGGGTAAGGGTAAGGGTAAGGGTAAGGGTAAGGGTAAGGGTAAGCTTAAGGGTAAAAGCAAGGGTAAGGGTAAGGGTAAGGGTAAGGGTAAGGGTAAGGGTAAAGGTAAGGGTAAGCCTAAGGGTAAAAGCAAGGGTAAGGGTAAGGGTAAGGGTAAGGGTGAGGGTAAGGGTAAGGGTTAGGGTAAGGGTAAAGGTAAGGGTAAGCCTAAGAGTAAAAGCAAGGGTAAGGGTAAGGGTAAGGGTAAGGGTAAGGGTAAGGGTAAGGGTAAGGGTAAGGGTAAGGGTAAGGGTAAGGGTAAGGGTAAGCTTAAGGGTAAAAGCAAGGGTAAGGGTAAGGGTAAGGGTAAGGGTAAGCCTAAGGGTAAAAGCAAGGGTAAGGGTAAGGTTAAGGGTAAGGGTAAGGGTAAGGGTAAGCTTAAGGGTAAAAGCAAGGGTAAGGGTAAGGGTGAGGGTAAGGGTAAGGGTAAGGGTAAGGGTAAAGGTAGGGGTAAGCCTAAGAGTAAAAGCAAGGGTAAGGGTAAGGGTAAGGGTAAGGGTAAGGGTAAGGGTAAGGGTAAGGGTAAGGGTAAGGGTAAGGGTAAGGGTAAGGGTAAGCTTAAGGGTAAAAGCAAGGGTAAGGGTAAGGGTAAGGGTAAGGGTAAGCCTAAGGGTAAAAGCAAGGGTAAGGGTAAGGGTAAGGGTAAGGGTAAGGGTAAGCTTAAGGGTAAAAGCAAGGGTAAGGGTAAGGGTGAGGGTAAGGGTAAGGGTAAGGGTAAGGGTAAAGGTAGGGGTAAGCCTAAGAGTAAAAGCAAGGGTAAGGGTAAGGGTAAGGGTAAGGGTAAGGGTAAGGGTAAGGGTAAGGGTAAGGGTAAGCTTAAGGGTAAAAGCAAGGGTAAGGATAAGGGTAAGGGTAAGGGTAAGGGTAAGGGTAAGGGTAAGGGTAAGCTTAAGGGTAAAAGCAAGGGTAAGGGTAAGGGTAAGGGTAAGGGTAAGGGTAAGGGTAAGGGTAAGGGTAAGGGTAAGCTTAAGGGTAAAAGCAAGGGTAAGGGTTAGGGTAAGGGTAAGGGTAAGGGTAAGGGTAAGCTTAAGGGTAAAAGCAAGGGTAAGGGTAAGGGTAAGGGTAAGGGTAAGGGTAAGGGTAAGGGTAAAGGTAAGGGTAAGCCTAAGGGTAAAAGCAAGGGTAAGGGTAAGGGTAAGGGTAAGGGTAAGGGTAAGGGTAAGGGTAAGGGTAAGGGTAAGGGTAAGGGTAAGGGTAAGGGTAATGGTAAGGGTAAGGGTAAGCTTAAGGGTATAAGCAAGGGTAAGGGTAAGGGTAAGGGTGAGGGTAAGGGTAAGGGTAAGGGTAAGGGTAAGCTTAAGGGTAAAAGCAAGGGTAAGGGTAAGGGTAAGGGTAAGGGTAAGGGTAAGGGTAAGGGTAAGCTTAAGGGTAAAAGCAAGGGTAAGGGTAAGGGTAAGGGTAAGGGTAAGGGTAAGGGTAAGTGTAAGGGTAAGGGTAAGGGTAAGGGTAAGGGTAAAGGTAAGGTTAAGCCTAAGGGTAAAAGCAAGGGTAAGGGTAAGGGTAAGGGTAAGGGTAAGGGTAAGGGTAAGGGTAAGGGTAAGGGTAAGGGTAAGGGTAAGGGTAAGGGTAAGGGTAAGGGTAAGGGTAAGGGTAAGGGTAAGGGTAAGGGTAAGGGTAAGGGTAAGGGTAAGGGTAAGCTTAAGGGTAAAAGCAAGGGTAAGGGTAAGGGTAAGGGTAAGGGTAAGCCTAAGGGTAAAAGCAAGGGTAAGGGTAAGGGTAAGGGTAAGGGTAAGGGTAAGCTTAAGGGTAAAAGCAAGGGTAAGGGTGAGGGTAAGGGTAAGGGTAAGGGTAAGGGTAAGGGTAAGGGTAAGGGTAAGCTTAAGGGTAAAAGCAAGGGTAAGGGTAAGGGTGAGGGTAAGGGTAGGGGTAAGGGTAAGGGTAAAGGTAAGGGTAAGCCTAAGAGTAAAAGCAAGGGTAAGGGTAAGGGTAAGGGTAAGGGTAAGGGTAAGGGTAAGGGTAAGGGTAAGGGTAAGGGTAAGCTTAAGGGTAAAAGCAAGGGTAAGGATAAGGGTAAGGGTAAGGGTAAGGGTAAGGGTAAGGGTAAGGGTAAGGGTAAGCTTAAGGGTAAAAGCAAGGGTAAGGGTAAGGGTAAGGGTAAGGGTAAGGGTAAGGGTAAGGGTAAGGGTAAGCTTAAGGGTAAAAGCAAGGGTAAGGGTTAGGGTAAGGGTAAGGGTAAGGGTAAGGGTAAGCTTAAGGGTAAAAGCAAGGGTAAGGGTAAGGGTAAGGGTAAGGGTAAGGGTAAGGGTAAGGGTAAAGGTAAGGGTAAGCCTAAGGGTAAAAGCAAGTGTGAGGGTAAGGGTAAGGGTAAGGGTAAGGGTAAGGGTAAGGGTAAGGGTAAGGGTAAGGGTAAGGGTAAGGGTAAGGGTAAGGGTAAGGGTAAGGGTAAGGGTAAGGGTAAGGGTAAGGGTAAGCTTAAGGGTATAAGCAAGGGTAAGGGTAAGGGTAAGGGTGAGGGTAAGGGTAAGGGTAAGGGTAAGGGTAAGCTTAAGGGTAAAAGCAAGGGTAAGGGTAAGGGTAAGGGTAAGGGTAAGGGTAAGGGTAAGGGTAAGCTTAAGGGTAAAAGCAAGGGTAAGGGTAAGGGTAAGGGTAAGGGTAAGGGTAAGGGTAAGGGTAAGGGTAAGGGTAAGGGTAAGGGTAAAGGTAAGGTTAAGCCTAAGGGTAAAAGCAAGGGTAAGGGTAAGGGTAAGGGTGAGGGTAAGGGTAAGGGTAAGGGTAAGGGTAAGGGTAAGGGTAAGGGTAAGGGTAAGGGTAAGGGTAAGGGTAAGGGTAAGGGTAAGGGTAAGGGTAAGGGTAAGGGTAAGGGTAAGGGTAAGCTTAAGGGTAAAAGCAAGGGTAAGAGTAAGGGTAAGGGTAAGGGTAAGCCTAAGGGTAAAAGCAAGGGTAAGGGTAAGGGTAAGGGTAAGGGTAAGGGTAAGCTTAAGGGTAAAAGCAAGGGTAAGGGTGAGGGTAAGGGTAAGGGTAAGGGTAAGGGTAAGGGTAAGCTTAAGGGTAAAAGCAAGGGTAAGGGTAAGGGTAAGGGTAAGGGTAAGGGTAAGGGTAAGGGTAAGGGTAAGGGTAAGGGTAAGGGTAAGGGTAAAGGTAAGGGTAAGCCTAAGGGTCAAAGCAAGGGTAAGGGTAAGGGTAAGGGTAAGGGTAAGGGTAAGGGTAAGGGTAAGGGTAAGGGTAAGGGTAAGGGTAAGCTTAAGGGTAAAAGCAAGGGTAAGGGTAAGGGTAAGGGTAAGGGTAAGGGTAAGGGTTAGGGTAAGCTTAAGGGTAAGGGTAAGGGTAAGGGTAAGGGTAAGGGTAAGGGTAAGCTTAAGGGTAAAAGCAAGGGTAAGGGTAAGAGTAAGGGTAAGGGTAAGGGTAAGGGTAAGCTTAAGGGTAAAAGCAAGGGTAAGGGTAAGGGTAAGGGTAAGGGTAAGTGTAAGGCTAAAGGTAAGGGTAAGCCTAAGGGTAAAAGCAAGGGTAAGGGTAAGGGTAAGGGTAAGGGTAAGGGTAAGGGTAAGGGTAAGGGTAAGGGTAAGGGTAAGGGTAAGGGTAAGGGTAAGGGTAAGGGTAAGGGTAAGGGTAAGCTTAAGGGTAAAAGCAAGGGTAAGGGTAAGGGTAAGGGTAAGGGTAAGAGTAAGGGTAAGGGTAAGGGTAAGCTTAAGGGTAAAAGCAAGGGTAAGGGTAAGAGTAAGGGTAAGGGTAAGGGTAAGGGTAAGGGTAAGGGTAAGGGTAAGGGTAAGGGTAAGGGTAAGGGTAAGCTTAAGGGTAAAAGCAAGGGTAAGGGTAAGGGTAAGGGTAAGTGTAAGGGTAAGGGTAAGGGTAAGGGTAAGGGTAAGGGTAAGGGTAAGGGTAAGGGTAAGCTTAAGGGTAAAAGCAAGGGTAAGGGTAAAGGTAAGGGTAAGGGTAAGGGTAAGGGTAAGGGTAATGGTGAGGGTAAAGGTAAGGGTAAGCCTAAGGGTAAAAGCAAGGGTAAGGGTAAGGGTAAGGGTAAGGGTAAGGGTAAGGTTAAGGGTAAGGGTAAGGGTAAGGGTAAGGGTAAGGGTAAGGGTAAGGGTAAGCTTAAGGGTAAAAGCAAGGGTAAGGGTAAGGGTAAGGGTAAGGGTAAGTGTAAGGGTAAGGGTAAGCTTAAGGGTAAGGGTAAGGGTAAGGGTAAGCTTAAGGGTAAAAGCAAGGGTAAGGGTAAGGGTAAGGGTAAGGGTAAGGGTAAGCTTAAGGGTAAAAGCAAGGGTAAGGGTAAGGGTAAGGGTAAGGGTAAGGGTAAGGGTAAGGGTAAGCTTAAGGGTAAGGGTAAGGGTAAGGGTAAGGGTAAGCTTAAGGGTAAAAGCAAGGGTGAGGGTCAGGGTAAGGGTAAGTGTAAGGGTAAGGGTAAGGGTAAGAGTAAGGGTGAGCTTAAGGGTAAAAGCAAGGGTAAGGGTAAGGTTAAGGGTAAGGGTAAGGGTAAGGGTAAGGGTTAGCTTAAGGGTAAAAGCAAGGGTAAGGGTAAGGGTAAGGGTAAGGGTAAGGGTAAGGGTAAGGGTAAGGGTAAGGGTAAGGGTAAGGGTAAGGGTAAAGGTAAGGGTAAGCCTAAGGGTAAAGGCAAGGGTAAGGGTAAGGGTAAGGGTAAGGGTAAGAGTAAGGGTAAGGGTAAGGGTAAGGGTAAGCTTAAGGGTAAAAGCAAGGGTAAGGGTAAGGGTAAGGGTAAGGGTAAGCCTAAGGGTAAAAGCAAGGGTAAGGGTAAGGGTAAGGGTAAGGGTAAGGGTAAGCTTAAGGGTAAAAGCAAGGGTAAGGGTAAGGGTAAGGGTAAGGGTAAGGGTAAGGGTAAGCTTAAGGGTAAAAGCAAAGGTGAGGGTAAGGGTAAGGGTAAGGGTAAGGGTAAGGGTAAGGGTAAGGATAAGGGTAAGCTTAAGGGTAAAAGCAAGGGTAAGGGTAAGGGTAAGGGTAAGGGTAAGGGTAAGGGTAAGGGTAAGGGTAAGGGTAAGGGTAAGCTTAAGGGTAAAAGCAGGGGTAAGGGTAAGGGTAAGGGTAAGGGTAAAGGTAAGGGTAAGCCTAAGGGTAAAAGCAAGGGTAAGGGTAAGGGTAAGGGTAAGGGTAAGGGTTAGGGTAAGGGTAAGGGTAAGGGTAAGGGTAAGGGTAAGGGTAAGGGTAAGGGTAAGGGTAAGGGTAAGGGTAAGGGTAAGGGTAAGCTTAAGGGTAAAAGCAAGGGTAAGGGTAAGGGAAAGGGTAAGGGTAAGCCTAAGGGTTAAAGCAAGGGTAAGGGTAAGGGTAAGGGTAAGGGTAAGGGTAAGCTTAAGGGTAAAAGCAAGAGTAAGGGTAAGGGTAAGGGTAAGCTTGAGGGTAAAAGCAAGGGTAAGGGTAAAGGTAAGGGTAAGGGTAAGGGTAAGGGTAAGGGTAAGGGTAAGGGTAAGGGTAAGGGTAAGGGTAAGGGTAAGGGTAAGGGTATAGGTAAGGGTAAGCCTAAGGGTAAAAGCAAGGGTAAGGGTAAGGGTAAGGGTAAGGGTAAGGGTAAGGGTAAGGGTAAGGGTAAGGGTAAGGTTAAGGGTAAGGGTAAGGGTAAGCTTAAGGGTAAAAGCAAGGGTAAGGGTAAGGGTAAGGGTAAGGGTAAGGGTAAGGGTAAGGGTAAGGGTAAGGGTAAGCTTAAGGGTAAGGGTAAGGGTAAGGGTAAGGGTAAGCTTAAGGGTAAAAGCAAGGGTAAGGGTAAGGGTAAGGGTAAGGGTAAGCTTAAGGGTAAAAGCAAGGGTAAGGGTAAGGGTAAGGGTAAGGGTAAGGGTAAGGGTAAGGGTAAGGGTAAGGGTAAGCTTAAGGGTAAGGGTAAGGGTAAGGGTAAGGGTAAGCTTAAGGGTAAAAGCAAGGGTAAGGGTAAGGGTAAGGGTAAGGGTAAGGGTAAGGGTAAGCTTAAGGGTAAGGGTAAGGGTAAGGGTAAGGGTAAGCTTAAGGGTAAAAGCAAGGGTAAGAGTAAGGGTGAGGGTAAGGGTAAGGGTAAGGGTAAGGGTAAGCTTAAGGGTAAGGGTAAGGGTAAGGGTAAGGGTAAGCTTAAGGGTAAAAGCAAGGGTGAGGGTAAGGGTAAGGGTAAGGGTATGGGTAAGGGTAAGGGTAAGGGTAAGGGTAAGGGTAAGGGTAAGGGTAAGGGTAAGGGTAAGGGTAAGGGTAAGGGAAAGCTTAAGGGTAAGGGTAAGGGTAAGGGTAAGGGTAAGCTTGAGGGTAAAAGCAAGGGTAAGGGTAAGGGTAAGGGTAAGGGTAAGCTTAAGGGTAAAAGCAAGGGTAAGGGTAAGGGTAAGGGTAAGGTTAAGGGTAAGGGTAAGGGTAAGGGTAAGGGTAAGGGTAAGGGTAAGCTTAAGGGTAAGGGTAAGGGTAAGGGTAAGGGTAAGCTTAAGGGTAATAGCAAGGGTAAGGGTAAGGGTAAGGGTAAGGGTAAGGGTAAGGGTAAGGGTAAGGGTAAGTTTAAGGGTAAAAGCAAGGGTAAGGGTAAGGGTAAGGGTTAGCTTAAGGGTAAAAGCAAGGGTAAGGGTAAGGGTAAGGGTAAGGGTAAGGGTAAGGGTAAGGGTAAGGGTAAGGGTAAGGGTAAGGGTAAGGGTAAAGGTAAGGGTAAGCCTAAGGGTAAAAGCAAGGGTAAGGGTAAGGGTAAGGGTAAGGGTGAGAGTAAGGGTGAGGGTAAGGGTAAGCTTAAGGGTAAAAGCAGGGGTAAGGTTAAGGGTAAGGGTAAGGGTAAGCCTAAGGGTAAAAGCAAGGGTAAGGGTAAGGGTAAGGGTAAGGGTAAGCTTAAGGGTAAAAGCAAGGGTAAGGGTAAGGGTAAGGGTAAGGGTAAGGGTAAGTGTAAGCTTAAGGGTAAAAGCAAGGGTGAGGGTAAGGGTAAGGGTAAGGGTAAGGGTAAGGGTAAGGGTAAGGGTAAGGGTAAGTTTAAGGGTAAAAGCAAGGGTAAGGGTAAGGGTAAGGGTAAGGGTAAGGGTAAGGGTAAGGGTAAGGGTAAGGGTAAGGGTAAGGGTAAGCTTAAGGGTAAAAGCAAGGGTAAGGGTAAGGGTAAGGGTAAGGGTAAAGGTAAGGGTAAGCCTAAGGGTACAAGCAAGGGTAAGGGTAAGGGTAAGGGTAAGGGTAAGGGTAAGGGTTAGTGTAAGGGTAAGGGTAAGGGTAAGGGTAAGGGTAAGGGTAAGGGTAAGGGTAAGGGTAAGGGTAAGGGTAAGGGTAAGGGTAAGGGTAAGGGTAAGCTTAAGGGTAAAAGCAAGGGTAAGGGTAAGGGAAAGGGTAAGGGTAAGCCTAAGGGTAAAAGCAAGGGTAAGGGTAAGGGTAAGGGTAAGGGTAAGGGTAAGCTTAAGGGTAAAAGCAGGAGTAAGGGTAAGGGTAAGGGTAAGGGTAAGGGTAAGGGTAAGCTTAAGGGTAAAAGCAAGGGTAAGGGTAAAGGTAAGGGTAAGGGTAAAGGTAAGGGTAAGGGTAAGGGTAAGGGTAAGGGTAAAGGTAAGGGTAAGCCTAAGGGTAAAAGCAAGGGTAAGGGTAAGGGTAAGGGTAAGGGTAAGGGTAAGGTTAAGGGTAAGGGTAAGGGTAAGCTTAAGGGTAAAAGCAAGGGTAAGGGTAAGGGTAAGGGTAAGGGTAAGGGTAAGGGTAAGGGTAAGGGTAAGGGTAAGGGTAAGGGTAAGGGTAAGGGTAAGCTTAAGGGTAAGGGTAAGGGTAAGGGTAAGGGTAAGCTTAAGGGTAAAAGCAAGGGTAAGGGTAAGGGTAAGGGTAAGGGTAAGCTTAAGGGTAAAAGCAAGGGTAAGGGTAAGGGTAAGGGTAAGGGTAAGGGTAAGGGTAAGGGTAAGGGTAAGGGTAAGGGTAAGGGTAAGGGTAAGCTTAAGGGTAAGGGTAAGGGTAAGGGTAAGCTAAGGGTAAAAGCAAGGGTAAGGGTAAGGGTAAGGGTAAGGGTAAGGGTAAGGGTAAGGGTAAGGGTAAGGGTAAGGGTAAGGGTAAGGGTAAGCTTAAGGGTAAGGGTAAGGGTAAGGGTAAGGGTAAGCTTAAGGGTAAAAGCAAGGGTAAGGGTAAGGGTGAGGGTAAGGGTAAGGGTAAGGGTAAGGGTAAGCTTAAGGGTAAGGGTAAGGGTAAGGGTAAGGGTAAGCTTAAGGGTAAAAGCAAGGGTAAGGGTAAGGGTAAGGGTAAGGGTAAGGGTAAGGGTAAGGGTAAGGGTAAGGGTAAGGGTAAGGGTAAGGGTAAGGGTAAGGGTAAGGGAAAGCTTAAGGGTAAGGGTAAGGGTAAGGGTAAGGGTAAGCTTAAGGGTAAAAGCAAGGGTAAGGGTAAGGGTAAGGGTAAGGGTAAGGGTAAGCTTAAGGGTAAAAGCAAGGGTAAGGTTAAGGGTAAGGGTAAAGGTAAGGGTAAGGGTAAGGGTAAGGGTAAGGGTGAGGGTAAGCTTAAGGGTAAGGGTAAGGGTAAGGGTAAGGGTAAGCTTAAGGGTAAAAGCAAGGGTAAGGGTAAGGGTAAGGGTAAGGGTAAGGGTAAAGGTAAGGGTAAGCCTAAGGGTAAAAGCAAGGATAAGGGTAAGGGTAAGGGTAAGGGTAAGGGTAAGGGTAAGGGTAAGGGTAAGGGTAAGGGTAAGCTTAAGGGTAAAAGCAAGGGTAAGGGTAAGGGTAAGGGTAAGGGTAAGGGTAAGGGTAAGGGTAAGGGTAAGGGTAAGGGTAAGGGTAAGGGTAAGGGTAAGGGTAAGGGTAAGGGTAAGGGAAAGCTTAAGGGTAAAAGCAAGGGTAAGGGTAAGGGTAAGGGTAAGGGTAAGGGTAAGGGTAAGGGTAAGCTTAAGGGTAAAAGCAAGGGTAAGGGTAAGGGTAAGGGTAAGGGTAAGGGTAAGGGTTAGGGTAAGGGTAAAGGTAAGGGTAAGCCTAAGGGTAAAAGCAAGGGTAAGGGTAAGGGTAAGGGTAAGGGTAAGGGTAAGGGTAAGGGTAAGGGTAAGGGTAAGAGTAAGGGTAAGGGTAAGGGTAAGCTTAAGGGTAAAAGCAAGGGTAAGGGTAAGGGTAAGGGTAAGCCTAAGGGTAAAAGCAAGGGTAAGGGTAAGGGTAAGGGTAAGGGTAAGGGTAAGCTTAAGGGTAAAAGCAAGGGTGAGGGTAAGGGTAAGGGTAAGGGTAAGGGTAAGGGTAAGGGTAAGGGTAAGCTTAAGGGTAAAAGCAAGGGTAAGGGTAAGGGTAAGGGTAAGGGTAAGGGTAAGGGTAAGGGTAAAGGTAAGGGTAAGCCTAAGGGTAAAAGCAAGGGTAAGGGTAAGGGTAAGGGTAAGGGTAAGGGTAAGGGTAAGCTTGAGGGTAAAAGCAAGGGTAAGGGTAAGGGTAAGGGTAAGGGTAAGGGTAAGGGTAAGGGTAAGGGTAAGGGTAAGGGTAAGGGTAAGCTTAAGGGTAAAAGCAAGGGTAAGGGTAAGGGTAAGGGTAAGGGTAAGGGTAAGGGTAAGGGTAAGGGTAAGGGTAAGGGTAAGGGTAAGGGTAAGGGTAAAGGTAAGGGTAAGGGTAAGGGTAAGGGTAAGGGTAAGGGTAAGGGTAAGCTTAAGGGTAAAAGCAAGGGTAAGGGTTAGGGTAAGGGTAAGGGTAAGGGTAAGGGTAAGGGTAAGGGTAAGCTAAAGGGTAAAAGCAAGGGTAAGGGTAAGGGTAAGGGTAAGGTTAAGGGTAAGGGTAAGGGTAAGGGTAAGGGTAAGGGTAAGGGTAAGGGTAAGGGTAAGGGTAAGCTTAAGGGTAAAAGCAAGGGTAAGGGTAAGGGTAAGGGTAAGGGTAAGGGTAAGGGTAAGGGTAAGGGTAAGCTTAAGGGTAAAAGAAAGGGTAAGGGTAAGGGTAAGGGTAAGGGTAAGGGTTAGGGTAAGGGTAAAGGTAAGGGTAAGCCTAAGGGTAAAAGCAAGGGTAAGGGTAAGGGTAAGGGTAAGGGTAAGGGTAAGGGTAAGGGTAAGGGTAAGGGTAAGGGTAAGGGTAAGAGTAAGGGTAAGGGTAAGGGTAAGCTTAAGGGTAAAAGCAAGGGTAAGGGTAAGGGTAAGGGTAAGGGTAAGCCTAAGGGTAAAAGCAAGGGTAAGGGTAAGGGTAAGGGTAAGGGTAAGGGTAAGCTTAAGGGTAAAAGCAAGGGTAAGGGTAAGGGTAAGGGTAAGGGTAAGAGTAAGGGTAAGCTTAAGGGTAAAAGCAAGGGTAAGGGTAAGGGTAAGGGTAAGGGTAAGGGTAAGGGTAAGGGTAAAGGTAAGGGTAAGCCTAAGGGTAAAAGCAAGGGTAAGGGTAAGGGTAAGGGTAAGGGTAAGGGTAAGGGTAAGGGTAAGCTTAAGGGTAAAAGCAAGGGTAAGGGTAAGGGTAAGGGTAAGGGTAAGGGTAAGGGTAAGGGTAATGGTAAGGGTAAGGGTAAGGGTAAGGGTAAGGGTAAGGGTAAGCTAAAGGGTAAAAGCAAGGGTAAGGGTTAGGGTAAGGGTAAGGGTAAGGGTAAGGGTAAGGGTAAGGGTAAGGGTAAGCTTAAGGGTTAAAGCAAGGGTAAGGGTAAGGGTAAGGCTAAGGGTAAGGGTAAGGGTAAGGGTAAGGGTAAGGGTAAGGGTAAGGGTAAGGGCAAGCCTAAGGGTAAAAGCAAGGGTAAGGGTAAGGGTAAGGGTAAGGGTAAGGGTAAGGGTAATGGTAAGGGTAAGGGTATGGGTAAGGGTAAGCTTAAGGGTATAAGCAAGGGTAAGGGTAAGGGTAAGGGTGAGGGTAAGGGTAAGGGTAAGGGTAAGGGTAAGGGTAAGGGTAAGCTTAAGGGTAAAAGCAAGGGTAAGGGTAAGGGTAAGGGTAAGGGTAAGGGTAAGGGTAAGCTTAAGGGTAAAAGCAAGGGTAAGGGTAAGGGTAAGGGTAAGGGTAAGGGTAAGGGTAAGGGTAAGGGTAAGGGTAAGGGTAAGGGTAAGGGTAAAGGTAAGGGTAAGCCTAAGGGTAAAAGCAAGGGTAAGGGTAAGGGTAAGGGTAAGGGTAAGGGTAAGGGTAAGGGTAAGGGTAAGGGTAAGGGTAAGGGTAAGTGTAAGGGTAAGCTTAAGGGTAAAAGCAAGGGTAAGGGTAAGGGTAAGGGTAAGGGTAAGCCTAAGGGTAAAAGCAAGGGTAAGGGTAAGGGTAAGGGTAAGGGTAAGGGTAAGCTTGAGGGTAAAAGCAAGGGTAAGGGTAAGGGTAAGGGTAAGGGTAAGGGTAAGGCTAAGGGTAAGCTTAAGGGTAAAAGCAAGGGTAAGGGTAAGGGTAAGGGTAAGGGTAAGGGTAAGGGTAAGGGTAAAGGTAAGGGTAAGCCTAAGGGTAAAAGCAAGGGTAAGGGTAAGGGTAAGGGTAAGGGTAAGGGTAAGGGTAAGGGTAAGGGTAAGGGTAAGGGTAAGGGTAAGGGTAAGGGTAAGGGTAAGGGTAAGGGTAAGGGTAAGGGTAAGGGTAAGGGTAAGGGTAAGGGTAAGGGTAAGGGTAAGGGTAAGCTTAAGGGTAAAAGCAAGGGTAAGGGTAAGGGTAAGGGTAAGGGTAAGGGTAAGCTTAAGGGTAAAAGCAAGGGTAAGGGTAAGGGTAAGGGTAAGGGTAAGGGTAAGGGTAAGGGTAAGGGTAAGGGTAAGGGTAAAGGTAAGGGTAAGGGTAAGGGTAAGGGTAAGCTTAAGGGTAAAAGCAAGGGTAAGGGTAAGGGTAAGGGTAAGGGTGAGCTTAAGGGTAAGGGTAAGGGTAAGGGTAAGGGTAAGGGTAAGGGTAAGGGTAAGGGTAAGGGTAAAGGTAAGGGTAAGCCTAAGGGTAAAAGCAAGGGTAAGGGTAAGGGTAAGGGTAAGGGTAAGGGTAAGGGTAAGGGTAAGGGTAAGGGTAAGCTTAAGGGTAAAAGCAAGGGTAAGGGTAAGGGTAAGGGTAAGGGTAAGGGTAAGGGTAAGGGTAAAGGTAGGGGTAAGCCTAAGGGTAAAAGCAAGGGTATGGGTAAGGGTAAGGGTAAGGGTAAGGGTAAGGGTAAGGGTAAGGGTAAGGGTAAGGGTAAGGGTAAGGGTAAGGGTAAGGGTAAAGGTAAGGGTAAGCTTAAGGGTAAAAGCAAGGGTAAGGGTAAGGGTAAGGGTAAGGGTAAGAGTAAGGGTAAGGGTAAGGGTAAGGGTTAGCTTAAGGGTTAAAGCAAGGGTAAGGGTAAGGGTAAGGGTAAGGGTAAGGGTAAGGGTAAGGGTAAGGGTAAGGGTAAGGGTAAGGGTAAAGGTAAGGGTAAGCCTAAGGGTAAAAGCAAGGGTAAGGGTAAGGGTAAGGGTAAGGGTAAGAGTAAGGGTAAGGGTAAGGGTAAGGGTAAGCTTAAGGGTAAAAGCAAGGGTAAGGGTAAGAGTAAGGGTAAGGGTAAGCCTAAGGGTAAAAGCAAGGGTAAGGGTAAGGGTAAGGGTAAGCTTAAGGGTAAAAGCAAGGGTAAGGGTAAGGGTAAGGGTAAGGGTAAGGGTAAGGGTAAGCTTAAGGGTAAAAGCAAGGGTGAGGGTAAGGGTAAGGGTAAGGGTAAGGGTAAGGGTAAGGGTAAGGGTAAGGATAAGGGTAAGCTTAAGGGTAAAAGCAAGGGTAAGGGTAAGGGTAAGGGTAAGGGTAAGGGTAAGGGTAAGGGTAAGGGTAAGCTTAAGGGTAAAAGCAGGGGTAAGGGTAAGGGTAAGGGTAAGGGTAAGGGTAAAGGTAAGGGTAAGCCTAAGGGTAAAAGCAAGGGTAAGGGTAAGGGTAAGGGTAAGGGGTAAGGGTTAGGGTAAGGGTTAGGGTAAGGGTAAGGGTAAGGGTAAGGGTAAGGGTAAGGGTAAGGGTAAGGGTAAGGGTAAGGGTAAGGGTAAGGGTAAGGGTAAGGGTAAGCTTAAGGGTAAAAGCAAGGGTAAGGGTAAGGGAAAGGGTAAGGGTAAGCCTAAGGGTTAAAGCAAGGGTAAGGGTAAGGGTAAGGGTAAGGGTAAGGGTAAGCTTAAGGGTAAGAGTAAGGGTAAGGGTAAGGGTAAGGGTAAGGGTAAGGGTAAGCTTGAGGGTAAAAGCAAGGGTAAGGGTAAAGGTAAGGGTAAGGGTAAGGGTAAGGGTAAGGGTAAGGGTAAGGGTAAGGGTAAGGGTAAAGGTAAGGGTAAGCCTAAGGGTAAAAGCAAGGGTAAGGGTAAGGGTAAGGGTAAGGGTAAGGGTAAGGGTAAGGGTAAGGGTAAGGTTAAGGGTAAGGGTAAGGGTAAGCTTAAGGGTAAAAGCAAGGGTAAGGGTAAGGGTAAGGGTAAGGGTAAGGGTAAGGGTAAGGGTAAGGGTAAGGGTAAGGGTAAGGGTAAGCTTAAGGGTAAGGGTAAGGGTAAGGGTAAGGGTAAGCTTAAGGGTAAAAGCAAGGGTAAGGGTAAGGGTAAGGGTAAGGGTAAGCTTAAGGGTAAAGCAAGGGTAAGGGTAAGGGTAAGGGTAAGGGTAAGGGTAAGGGTAAGGGTAAGGGTAAGGGTAAGGGTAAGGGTAAGGGTAAGGGTAAGGGTAAGCTAAGTAAGGGTAAGGGTAAGGGTAAGGGTAAGGGTAAGCTTAAGGGTAAAAGCAAGGGTAAGGGTAAGGGTAAGGTAAGGGTAAGGGTAGGGTAAGCTTAAGGGTAAGGGTAAGGGTAAGGGTAAGGGTAAGGGTAAGCTTAAGGGTAAAAGCAAGGGTAAGAGTAAGGGTGAGGGTAAGGGTAAGTGTAAGGGTAAGGGTAAGCTTAAGGGTAAGGGTAAGGGTAAGGGTAAGGGTAAGCTTAAGGGTAAAAGCAAGGGTGAGGGTAAGGGTAAGGGTAAGGGTAAGGGTAAGGGTAAGGGTAAGGGTAAGGGTAAGGGTAAGGGTAAGGGTAAGGGTAAGGGTAAGGGTAAGGGTAAGGGTAAGGAAAGCTCAAGGGTAAGGGTAAGGGTAAGGGTAAGGGTAAGCTTAAGGGTAAAAGCAAGGGTAAGGGTAAGGGTAAGGGTAAGGGTAAGGGAAAGCTTAAGGGTAAAAGCAAGGGTAAGGGTAAGGGTAAGGGTAAGGGTAAGGGTAAGGGTAAGGGTAAGGGTAAGGGTAAGGGTAAGGGTAAGCTTAAGGGTAAGGGTAAGGGTAAGGGTAAGGGTAAGCTTAAGGGTAAAAGCAAGGGTAAGGGTAAGGGTAAGGGTAAGGGTAAGGGTAAGGGTAAGGGTAAGGGTAAGGGTAAGTTTAAGGGTAAAAGCAAGGGTAGGGTAAGGGTAAGGGTTAGCTTAAGGGTAAAAGCAAGGGTAAGGGTAAGGGTAAGGGTAAGGGTAAGGGTAAGGGTAAGGGTAAGGGTAAAGGTAAGGGTAAGCCTAAGGGTAAAAGCAAGGGTAAGGGTAAGGGTAAGGGTAAGGGTAAGAGTAAGGGTAAGGGTAAGGGTAAGCTTAAGGGTAAAAGCAGGGGTAAGGGTAAGGGTAAGGGTAAGGGTAAGCCTAAGGGTAAAAGCAAGGGTAAGGGTAAGGGTAAGGGTAAGGGTAAGGGTAAGCTTAAGGGTAAAAGCAAGGGTAAGGGTAAGGGTAAGGGTAAGGGTAAGTGTAAGCTTAAGGGTAAAAGCAAGGGTGAGGGTAAGGGTAAGGGTAAGGGTAAGGGTAAGGGTAAGGGTAAGTTTAAGGGTAAAAGCAAGGGTAAGGGTAAAGGGTAAGGGTAAGGGTAAGGGTAAGGGTAAGGGTAAGGGTAAGGGTAAGGGTAAGCTTAAGGGTAAAAGCAAGGGTAAGGGTAAGGGTAAGGGTAAGGGTAAGGTAAAGGTAAGGGTAAGCTAAGGGTAAAGCAAGGGTAAGGGTAAGGGTAAGGGTAAGGGTAAGGGTTAGGGTAAGGGTAAGGGTAAGGGTAAGGGTAAGGGTAAGGGTAAGGGTAAGGGTAAGGGTAAGGGTAAGGGTAAGGGTAAGGGTAAGGGTAAGGGTAAGGGTAAGCTTAAGGGTAAAAGCAAGGGTAAGAGTAAGGGAAAGGGTAAGGGTAAGCCTAAGGGTAAAAGCAAGGGTAAGGGTAAGGGTAAGGGTAAGGGTAAGGGTAAGCTTAAGGGTAAAAGCAGGAGTAACGGTAAGGGTAAGGGTAAGGGTAAGGGTAAGGGTAAGCTTAAGGGTAAAAGCAAGGGTAAGGGTAAAGGTAAGGGTAAGGGTAAGGGTAGGGTAAGGGTAAGGGTAAGGGTAAGGGTAAAGGTAAGGGTAAGCCTAAGGGTAAAAGCAAGGGTAAGGGTAAGGGTAAGGGTAAGGGTAAGGGTAAGGTTAAGGGTAAGGGTAAGGGTAAGCTTAAGGGTAAAAGCAAGGGTAAGGGTAAGGGTAAGGGTAAGGGTAAGGGTAAGGGTAAGGGTAAGGGTAAGGGTAAGGGTAAGGGTAAGGGTAAGGGTAAGGGTAAGCTTAGGGTAAGGGTAAGGGTAAGGGTAAGGGTAAGCTTAAGGGTAAAAGCAAGGGTAAGGGTAAGGGTAAGGGTAAGGGTAAGCTTAAGGGTAAAAGCAAGGGTAAGGGTAAGGGTAAGGGTAAGGGTAAGGGTAAGGGTAAGGGTAAGGGTAAGGGTAAG